>QEOT01124279.1:45480-104732 GCA_003123785.1 Pterocarya stenoptera | reverse complement strand
AAATTGTATTATGTTGACATGTGGATTTTCAGTACTCTGATATTGTATTAAACTCTGGTACTTAGTTATTTGACTTTACCGTTCCGCTGCGTATTTTATTGTACACGTGTTGCATTGCACACACTCAGCACATGTCGATGGGGTGCGTGACCGTGTTGTCATCATCCCGGGTGTCTCGATTTCCGTGTGTGTCCGTACATGGAAGTTGGGGGCGCCACAAGTAGAGTCTTACACCTTGGATATGGAAGTAAAAAGTTTTAAAATGAATAGTAATTTCCGTCATCTTTTCTAAAACCATTTTATAAAAAGTCTCACCACAAGGACGAGCATTATAAAAAGCCAGCTCTTGCCCTTTACATATGTATAGTCAGAATTTGCTTGGATACATTGGCAGTTCTTTTATGGCACATCCATCAAATAACCATTCTTCTCAAAGACAATCAGCTCAATCCTCTCCAACCAGACCAGCTTATGCAACTCGGCTTCATCTACATATATATATATTATGGATCAGTACTAGTCCTTAAATTAGTTCCATTTTTTTTCTTCTCTATTTGAAGAAGCTATGTGCGAAACATTGGATTTTCTTCTTCTCATGATATCTAGAATGCACTTGAAGCTTCTTTAATTTTCTCATAAATCCAAGGCATATGAGATATAGACCCCGTTTGGATAGTGAGATGACATGATGAGATAAGATGATTGAGATTTAAGCCTCGTTTGAATTATTTATTATATTTTACATGAGAATTTGAGAAATTATAATGAAGAGATGAGATGAAATCGTTTCGATATCCAAACTGGACCTTAGTTAAAGGATGTACTTCAACTTAAGGGTGCTGGGCAGCAGCTCACATCTAGCCTATTTGGCACCCATGCATCAAGCAAACAGGTAGATCTTTAAGCAAAACAGAATTGTGCAGGTGAGGATCAAGGGTGGATCTCCACCCGCTCAGCCGCATATTTATATATAAATATATTTTATATTACATATGTATATAATTATATATACACATAAAAATAAAAAAAAATAAAAAAAAGTAACGTCGTTTAGGATTGAAACCCTAATATAAATTTGGGTTTCAAATTGAGATCCTAAACTAGATTAGGGCCTCAATCCAAGATCCTAAATTAGTTTAGAGTTTCAATTTGAAACCCTATACTCGATTACGGTTTCAATTTGAAACCCTTAATTAGATTAAGGTCTCAATCTGAGACCCAAATCTACTTTCAGGTTTCAATTTCAAAACCTACATTTGATTAGGGTTTCAAATTGAATGTAAAAAGATATTGTGCCTTTATATTCCTACAAGATGGAACTCAACTTTTTTTATATTAGAAATGATCGAACAGTATAGAAAGACATTTGATGCCATGGGAGATGAGGACATGCAATATGTCTATCATTTTAATGAGGAAAATGGGAGATCGGGGCAGTCCAAAGATGTGGATTGGGAAACTATATGAGTCTTTGTAGAATTCTTGATGCTTTTTTATGAGGTCACTTGCACCATTTATGGTTCTTTGTATGTAACATTAAATGAATATTGTCAACAAGTTTGTCAGATAAAAGAGTAATTTGACTAAATATGCGAAAGTATTGATCCTACTTATGTATTATGGCATTGAACATGAGGCTCAAGTATGAGAAATATTAGGAAGATTTGAGTAGGATTAACATTTTGCTATATGTTGCTTTTGTATTTGACTTGTGGTACAAAATTGAAGGAATAGTGTATGGGTCGAAAAACACTAGTGTGAAGGGATGGGTGGATCAACTTGCATTAAGAGTTAAGGACACCCTCAATAGGTTGTATGATGAGTTCACCATATTTAAGGGGTCAATATCGAGATTCCACCATCCATTGCATCACCTCCTACCGAAGTCGGCAAGTTGAAGCGTAAGTGGGGTTACGAAGTTTGGCGATACCCACGAGCTAAAGAAGAATTTAAATGGTCAATCGGAGTTTGAAATACACTTGTCAGCAGTGTTACACCCATATGTGGAGGAATTTGATATTTTAGGTTGGTGGAAGGTAAATGCTGTCAAATACCATGTCCTTGGAGAGATAGCTCATAATATCTTAGCCATTCCTATTTCTACCATAGCCTCATAGTCTACATTTAGCACTAGGGGCACATTTTGGATCGATTTAGAAGTTCGTTGTCTCCTAGCACTATGGAGGTCTTGATTTGCACTCAGAATTAGATTAAAAAGATGTTAATTCAAGGTCGAGAGGTTGTGGACTTTGCAAAGAGCTTTGAGGAGGATGTTGATCACACTAGAAGCAATAATTGCTCTTAATTCATTCCTTGCTCATATAGAGTGTTTTATATTTATTTGAAAAACATAATTTTGATTTTAATTATTGTGGAGCTGATTTTGGGAAAAGAGGCTCCATCTTAATCTACTTCAGCCACACATTGATAGTTGACATACTATTAGTTTATTAATTCATTCTTTGTAGTTTGTATTTATGTTATTCTTTTTTCCTCATTGAAGTTCTTTTCTTTTTGAAACATCATATCCTCATTTTCATCATTTCCTTTTCTCTTTCTTTAAGGTTTTATTGAAGACTTGAAGTTGGATGGACTAAATTTGTCAAATAGATTGCTTATTTTGTTACTTTTATTTCCTTTTTTTGTGATGTATTGTTATTGTTAAGCTATTCATAGGATTTGTAATATTTTTAGATTAATTTGTAATAGTTTAAGATTAATATGTAATAGTTTTAGACTACTTTATAATATTTTAAAATTATCAGTTAGGAACTTTATTAAGTTTACTTAGGGATTCAAACTAGTTTTAGATTTATTTGTATTTAGAGATAAACTTTATTTTTATATATTTAAGATTTGAAAATTCTGTATTCTATATTTGAGCTGAAAAATAGGTTCTATGCCCAAAATTGACAAAAAAAAAAAGGTCTTTAAAAACAAGTTCTGAGCCCAAAATGGCCCAATGGGACTCTAAATCAACATATGGGCATCGGCCCATTGAGGCCCAAGGGTTGGCAGACGACCCATATGCTAGTCCTCCTGCCCGACATCCTGGCAGTGTCACCCGCCCATGCAGATGGGGCTAAGGCGAGGGTGCCATATTCGGCCCCCCACCCATACGGGGTAAAGGGGGAGAGATGGTCGGCTACCCGCCTGCTGGGAGTGGGTAGCAAGCCTACTTCAACTCGTGTAAAGGGTTCTTGGAGAGTTATTGACTATTCTTGAGCCTTCATAACCATTTGTCACCAACCATTTCCACTTGATGACGCAGATAACCTACATACATTAGTTTTTACGTGGCCAGCTTGGGACTTAAACTTAGCACCTCTTCAACTACCATGATGTCGCTGGGATAGATTTGGGGAGTGAGATGATAATTTTGTATTTTGTTTTAAAGTTTAAAATATTATTTTTTAGTTTTAAGATTTGAAAAAGTTGAATTAGAATTTGAAAAAGTTATATTGGGATTTGAAAAAATTGAATTATTTATTATATTTTGTATAGGATTTGAAAAAGTGTAATGATGAGATGAGATAAAGATGAGAAATCTCATCTTGTCTTTGCCCCCAAACCTATCTACTCTCTTGCAAAACTTCAAGGATCATGCTCCTAAGAGCATTCTCATTGGATTGATCAAATGTATCTTCAAAATTTAGTTAATATCACACTTTTTTACATTTTTCTATTCTATTTAAATTCAATCCCCACATTAGATTAGCCATTCACTCTCTCTATATAATAATAAAATATTATTAAATTAAAAATTTTTTATTTAATTTATTTATATCACATTTTATAATTCTACTAATTTAATATTAATAATAATTATATTCTAATTAAACTAATACTAAAAAAAATCATATTTTCAAAAGTCATTTATTGCTAATAACAAAAAATATTTGATTAAACTCATCTAAATTTCTATCTAAATTTCTTAATTACAAACCAAATAGTATTTTTGCTTAGAGTGAGAAATTAGTATTTTAATATTTGGTGAATCAATTGTGGTTCTCCATCTTTGGTCAACCACTGTAGAAGAAGTCTATCTTATTTTATATTTGGCAACTCCAATGTGGGGTATTTTTTACATCAGTTATGTAAATTTTAACTAACTTTCTCATTTGACTAAGCCAATGTGGATGCTCTAAGGCATACGATCTTGATTTATTCACTAAAATCACTTGGCTCGAAAACAAGTTCAACTACAACCTTTGATTGGTACACAAACAGTGGTGCTTCATCCCATATAAAATGACAAGTGGGTCTAAGTAGATTCTTCAAATTTCAAAGTTATGTACAGTACCTATATCTTACACAAATGTCAGGATGCAACAACCCCACAAATGGAGACATGAGAAAATGGATGCTAAGTGATGATCTTGACGCTCATCGAGAATGGAAGGCCCCTTTCCCTTTCATTGTTTCTATCTTTCAGCCAGGGGTTGAGGCCTTAGGCCGATGGCGTAACCTCCGGAGACAAGATTGGATCTCATCTCTTCCAGTAATAGGAGAAAATAAGGTAGAAAAATGATCCATTACCGAAGATCCATTTTTGAGTATATATTGTACCATGATTCTTGGGATTGTATGTCATTTTCACTAAAGGAGGTTTGATACTGTGATCATTAGATGGTACTGGCAAGTTGACTGTACCAGATTTGATGCCATGATCTTTGGTTGTTGCAAGAAAAACGCTATTGCGCACCCTCAAGCTCAGCAGGGAGAGAGATAGTGAGCTTGCTTCAAAGAGTAGAGAATTTGAGTAACCAAATGTTTTGTCAAGATATTAGCTAGTTGATCTTTATCAAAGATGAAGCGAATTGGAGATGGCTAAAACTAGCTCGTTCATGGATCAAATGGAAATCAATTGCAACATGTGTTTTATAAGCATGAAAGATTGGGTTAGCCCAAATATTGTCACACCATCTAGCTCACAAAGGAGGTTTCAAAGCCAAATTAATTCTGTAGTAGAATTAATTTAAAGTTTTGTATTCAAATTCTATACTAAATTGTGCAACTGTAGGTTGTTTCCAATAGCTCCAAAGTATTAGGCTGCTACCACAAAAGTTAGGTAGCCACTTGTTGAGCGACGATCAGAGGGGTAGCCAATCCAATTAGCATCCAGATCACGGTATGCATGCAAAAGAAAAGAAGAACTGGGAATGATCTTAAGACCATATTGGACAGTGGGTTTGAGATAGTGGAAATTCCATTTGACTGCGGTCTGGTGATGGACTTTAAGACAATGCATATACTGGTAGACTTGATTTATAACAAAAGACAAGTCTGGCTAAATAATTAAGATGTACTATAATGCTCCAACTGTGCTCCAGTAAAGGGTGAGATTGTGAAATGCATCATTATTATTAGTGTGAGAGTATGAGAAGGTGACATAAGTTTTGTTTTGCAATATCCTTCAATTTTTATCAAGTATTATTTATCTAATCATAATTGCATGCATGTGTATAAATATATGTAGTAGTAATTTCGAAATGGTAGGGTCATGCTACCTTGCCGCTTGGGTATTATCGCTCAATCTTACCACTCATGGCACATCACATAATTATTAAAAAAAAAATCAGGAAACAAAAAACAAAAGCACCATCTAGCCTAGCATATCACTCCTTCCTCTCCCGTCCTCACGTCACTGACCACCAAAAAATTACTCTGTTACTCAACATTTGGGAAAGGTAGTCTTCAACGAGATCATATTTTTGGTTTAATAACTCTTCGAGAATGAAATCCTCTAGCTCAAGCGCTACACACTTAGTATCAAATTGGACGTTCATCCAACCATCACCCTTTGCCAAATCTCGAGCCACAACATCTTCCAATGACTGGTCCAACTTTGGCCTCAAGCTCATGTACAAGCTAATCTTTGCCCATACCTCCTTAAGCTCAAGTTTTGTTATTACCCAAAATCAGGGAACCACATAAAATTCAGGTTGAAGCAAAACAGCAAAAGGACATAGATTTGACACAAAATCACAAAGAAAATGAGATGGACATAGATCCAAATGAATTCCTGAAATCTCTTTCGAGACTTTAAGAGCCTGGGAGAGAGACACTACTACTGGCAGAGCTATTGCCATTTTTAGCCAACCAAAGATTTTCTTTTCTATATATTCAAACACGGCCATTTATTGTAGGGAAATTAAGAGGGAGAAAAAATATCTCATAAAACCAGAGATGGATAGAAGAAGAGATTATGTGTGTGAACAAGGCGTTAGTGAGTTGGCTTGCCATTCTCCATATTCTCCCTCCTTGAAAATTCGTTTATGTACCAAATAGAGGAATTCCCTACTTTCAAATCAAATCCCTCCGATGGGTTTCATTTTGCTTTTCTCTTTTTTTTTTTTTTTTAAATTAACTATGCAACGTGGCATTCCAAATGACATGTCACGTAAAGGGACACATCGAGCAGTTGGTATGAAGCAGCATACTAGTATTTTCCTATGAAATAGTAGAGTTAAGGACTCTCTCTAGAACCAAAAACCAGACCCTTTCTCTCTAGAAGCTCTCGTGTTCGGTCACAGCTGGGGGGAGGGGGAGCTTCGGCACCCTCTTCCCTTTCCTCCCCTCCCTTTTTAACGTCGGCCCTGTGCCTCCGACGGCTTCAATTGGTTCTTTATGGTTTTATTTCTGGTTTCCTTCGACGAATAAGGGGTTATCAATCCGAGCTTCTCCAATCACCAGTTTCCTACACGTGCCCCACCAGGAGTTTTCCCTGCCTCCAATCTGCTTAACCTCCTAATGCGGCCTCCTCCGGAGCGGCGCGCAGCCTGCACGCGCGTGTCGAAGATTTCAAAGCTCGTCGGCGCGTGGGCCTCACGCGCCATCAAGGAACCCTCTGATGCTGTAACGTGCGGCAATTCCCGAGCAGGCGTCTCTGGATCTTCATAGCTTGACCAACGATTTCCCTCCAACAGTTGTTTTTGTGCACTGTTTTTCCGTTTTACAGTGTTTTCACAATGTTATTTCCTTTATGTCTTGTTTTATTTTCTAGATATTTAAAAACCCAAAATGTTATCCCATTCAGACTAGGTTCGGAATGGAGTTTCTCCCCCCTCCGCGTATGCGGAGTTGGCAGGATGTTCCCCCTCCATATCCCGATTAGTCGAGTATGAAGTTTTATTTAGTGGGTTACTATTACCTCTGTTTTGAATAGAGGTGTATTATCTCTTAGACTTAGGTCTTTAGAGATGTGCTGGAATAGACCATGTCAGTCACGGTTGTGTGCTGGGAAGCTGTTAATGTTTGTAATTGGCTTGTTTAAGTCAATCTTGTATGTCCTTTTTAATGAATGGAATGAGATCTACTATTTTCAAAAAAAAAGAAAAGTAGAGTTAAGGTCAAACTCAAATAGGACCAAGTCAATTTGACACGAACCCACAAGCTCACCCCTGTGACCTATTATTTGATGTCATTCTCATAAAACACAATTCTTTTCAATATAATCCTTCACAAAAAGGGCATTCAAAAAGTTTAATTTACTGACTCATGAATAGATTTTTAGTGATTGTTTTACTCCTAAACATTAATGAAATGACAAAAATACCTTGTACATCTACATAATAGTCAACGGAAAAAGCTAAAGCTAGTCAGTTTCGTGTACTCTCATTGTGCACCCCTTACCTGGCATGCCAATAGATTAAATGAAATGCTGCGGTGTGGCATTGCAAGTGGGAAAAGAAATTGTAAGGAAACAAATAGATGTAATTTCAAACTAATTAAATGGAACGCACCGTTTTCATCCTTCTTCTAAATCAACAGCTAGCCATGATTCCCCTTCACCTTCCCACTCCATCTACTCTCCTCCATCCTGCAAACAGGAGACAAAAATGCAGTGCCCACTGCCCAGTCCATCTGCTCTCCTCCTTCCTGCAAACCCAACTCTCTTCCCCTTGGGTCTCTCTCTCTCTCTCAACGTGATTTTGAGATAATCAATGTTGGCATTAGCTATTCGTATCTTGATCTGCATCACGTTGTGCATAGAATTGAAAAGAGAGCTAACAACCTGATAAACCTGAGGACTTAATCGACAAATTGATGAGCTCAAAAAACTTTACTTTAAAGAAAAAAAAAATATTCCTACACAAAACTAAAACTTTACCCAAAAACAAAAAAAACAGTCCTACACAAAACTAAAACTAAAAAAATATATATATATATACACTTAAGTAGTTAAAGTAGAACAGTTGCATCGTGCCAAAGTAGAAAAAGGAAAAAAAAATTGGTGAATTGTGGGAAGCTAATAACTTTAGGTGAAAGTGGAACCTCAAGATTCGCATGGGACCAAAAAGTCAAATTCACCAAGATTCGAATCTCTCTCTCTCTCTCTCTCTCAGTCAATCTTCCAACAAACCATGGTAGTTCGCATCTTCCCAACTCTTAAGTGGAAAAAAAAATGGATGACCCTTTCTCTTATTGTCAAAGAGTGGAGGCAAATTACACAATCGTATTTTCCATATCCTGCATTACCATCTAAGGCTTTTAGCCTCCCCATCCCCTCGAACACTTTTGGTATTTTTGGTTTCGCAACACTGTATTTTCACAATGAATGAGCAAGAAATCATCACCGGGGGTGAGAGAGACGTGCCGTGGCGGAGACGTGCCAGAAAATCGTCGGAATAAGGTGTTGGTCCCAAATGTCTTTGGTCTTCTCCCTCAAGTTAGATTTAGCTTGTTTTGCTTTTCTTTTTCCAATTTTACAAAAATACCCTCCATGTCAGCAGGGGGTGCACAATGTGTGCGCCAACTTGACTACCTGTAGAAGAACTAATAATCAAGTTAGTTCCAAAAACTCAATATTAAAAAAAGTGAAAATGCTAAATCGTAACTAGTTTGGATTGGGAGGAAAGTTGAGATGGTTTGTGAATAGTAGAGTAAGATATTTTATGAATATTATTTTTTAATATTATTATTATTTTAAGATTTGAAAAAGTGGATTGTTTATTATTTTTTGTGTGAAAATATTCTTTTGGGATTAGAAAAAGTTAAATTGTTTATAATATTTTTGTGTGAAAATTTGAGAAGATTCTTTTGGTATTTGAAAAAGAAATTATTATATTTTATGTAGGAATTTAGAAAAGTTGTAATGATGAAGATGATATGAGTTAAGATGGATTGAAGAGAGTTTTGAAACCAAATAGTCTAAGTCTTTGGCCTTTGTGGTGCGAAAAATCTTAACCCGAAGTTTGGAGAAGTTCCCAAGTTCAAAACTTTTTTAAAAAATTGTAGGATCTCCCTTTCGACATTCTGTCATTAACTACTACAAGAGGATAGTCAAAGCCTACTTAGTCCACACCGGCTCTCATGCCACCACTATCGATAAAAACAAAAAGAGCTAAATATTCTTTATAAAATTTAGCTGGATTTTTAAAATTATAAAATACTCAACTTATTTTTATTACCTAATCAATATTTGAATTTCTAAAATATTCAATGTTTCAAAATTATATTATATTCCTAACCTTATGAATGTTTTCAATTTATTGATTTGTGCAACTAAGTGGTGAAGCAAATGATGAAATATTTCATGGAAAACCTGATAATAATAGTATAATTAAAGTAGCTAGGTTCATTAGAAAGTATATATAAAATTTGGAGGGGTACAAAAAGAAGACTAACTCGACAAGAATTAGAATGACTCGAACTGGATTGACATGTTTATAAGTTATTTGGGTTGGGTTAGTGTTACCTCATTGGTGACCGAAATCCGACTAAACTGACACAAATACTAGTAATCAGACACAAATTGTGATGCCCCAAACTATGATTGGGATTTAATGTGAGTTGAAGTATCAGGACATGCAACACAAATTTACATATCCCGTTCATAATAGTTAAGATGCAATGCACCTAGTATGCTTCTAACAATATGTTATAAATGTAGCAAAAATTTGTTTTCTGTTCAACATAAGATGCACCAGAATAACTAAAGCCCAAAATACATTTCATTCCATTAATACTTAAACCAGTTCATCATCCATTCAACATGATGATGAACTGGTTAATGATGATGATGAACTCCAATAGTCGTACTAGGTAACAACTCCTTAATTACAAACTTCATGAAAATTACTACTACACACCAAGCAGCTCATGCAGCTCGACTACTAATGTCATAATGACATTCAGAAACTGGATTATAATCCCGAGCAGTTCCTCCACACCAGTCTCGATCCTACTCGATCTCACCCAGTCTGGGATGTTGTGCTTCGTGTTGTCCTATCCCGGCTTCTACCATTCCGGGTATGAATAGTAGTTGAGACTACCACAGTGAGATTTTTAAATTTCAACAAGTTATATGTCTAAGTTACCATCAGTTTATAAAGCATGCATGATAATAAACATGGCATGTATGCAAGAGTGACATGGATAGAACTGTTCATTCAAGTTCCGACCCAGGAACACGGGATACCCGGACTAGAACTTGGGTTGCAAACACGGCGGAACCGGGTTGTAAACCCAGGCTCCGGTTCCCAAAACGGGTGTACCCAGGTTTTGCAACCCAGGTTCCAAGTAGGAACTGGAATCTGGTTTACTGGGTTCCGGACTGGACATGAACCTGCTTTTTCAAAACATAAATTTATCAACGTCAGAGTTTTTCGTACTTCATGACATGTTTGCTTTCCATTAACAGATTTCATTCATTCATGTTCAAAAATTATAGAGAATGGATTCATGGTTCCCCATTAATCTTGTGCTCCTACTGGTACAACATCACATCACAAGTCCATACACTAGCTATGAGTACATCATCAGAGTCTTACCCCATGGTAATTTCTTACCATGAGTCATGGGCGACACTCACCAGCGTTAGGTGCCTTTTGACTTTGTTAACTTTTGGTCTCATTTGAAGCTTGTTAATGGTCTTTGTTAATTCAGGGGACTCCACTGCATTTTATTCACTCCGGAGTGGATATGAGAGCTACACTACGATAATTCCTCATCCTAACATTTATGGTTATGATAAAATTTAACATTTCATGGTTGAGTAAAAAATTCAAAACAGACTCGTATGCTTCATGACATATGTTCGTGATATATGACATATCTTCATGCTTGTGACATATGACAGAATGGCATGACATTATTACAAATATAACAAGAATTCAATAAAACATGGTTCACTTATATGTAATTTACTATCTAACATACCATCATACAACAAAAGTAAGTTAGAAGCTAACTTATATATATCCGTGTTTATATACATAGGCTGCTGAAATGGGAGATATTCTAAGGTTATAAAATCTCATTTAAGTTAAGAAAAATAGAATTTACTATTCTTAGTGATCTATTTGCAAAATTTCCCACCAATGCTTGGGAATTTGCAAGTAGGCCTCTAAACTTTCAATAATTGCAATCGGGCTCCAAGTTTCACCAAACTTTACAAACAACATGTATTTCCTATTCTAAGTCTATTTATGAATCTAGAATTTACAAAATCAAGCATCTACTATGAAAGGTCTTCCTTGGCCGAGACCCCTAAATCCACATTTTCACTTGGTGTGATTTTTTGTCCTACTTGCATACCATTTATCCCTTAATCCGAATTTCATAGTTAATCCTTTCTTAGACCCAAGCCTAACAACAATTTAAATCACTAGACTTCTCTCTCTCTCATGAAGAGAAATTCATCATGTGAACAACCAATCACGATCACAACACCAATATGGCAAACCCAAAACCCTAGCATGTTACCCGTAGCATTTCTTTTGCAAATGAACATCAAAAACTTTAAGGAATTATACATCCTAGCTTCTAACATGCTAAACACTCATTTCAAGAAGATACTACACAATACCAAGCAACAAAATCAAAGAGGTAAAAAACCATCCATGCCATAAGCCCTAAACCAAAACGTGTTTGCTTTTGTTCTAAAATATTTTGACTAAATCCTTAGGTAACATGGAATCTCCTTGAAGTAATTCATTCATACACATCATAGTTATGCCTAGCTAGGTCTTAGCATCATTTCAAAGCATATCATTATCAGTTTAAGATCAAAACAAGTAACATATCACAAATCTTAAACCATGCATCAAGATCATGTGTTCATGCATATTCACAAAAGACTCAACTCAAACCCTATTTACATGGCTCAAAAAAAAACTTAATACATGTATTAAACTCTTATTAGCATAAGTTTATAGGATCCAATCACCAAACCAAGACTTTTAGACAATTATCAAATTTATCAAAGAACTTTGTGCTAAACTTTTGGCTTTCAATAAACCTAATGGTGTATGCAATTTCATTAGTCTTGTGCTATGAACCCAAATCAAAATTGGCACATCCTACATGATACTAACATCATAAGGACCAAAAATACCTAAAATTATAAAACATTTTAACACAAAACCTCGAGGCAACCAATACATGCTAGCTGAAACCTTCAACTTCAGCATCCTCAATATTCAACCATTAAACCTTAAGGAAAAATTAATCCAACACTCAACCAACAAGATCTTAACTTAGAGTAACATAAAATGGGAGATAAGAGGTTGAGAAACAAACTTACAAAGCTTGATCACCAAGAGAAAAACCTAACTCCTTCTCGCTCCTTCTCACTCCTTCTCACTCACTCAGTTTGCCAAAGTGTGAAAGTTGGCTTGTGTGCAAGTGAGGAGAGGTGGTAAAGGCGTGTCAGACTAAGAGAGATGAAGGAGAGGTTGCTTGTGATCGGCTAGGGAAGGTCATGGGTGATGGAAAGCGATGGCTTGGACAAACTTTTTGGTGATTAGGCTTGGAGTTGACCAATGGAATGGGGGATTGAAGTGGGTGTTTTGCTTTAGTGTGGGGTCACTATTTGAGTTGACATGGGAGTACATGCCAGTTCATGGAGGTGATCAATCAAGGGGGTCCTTGCTTATGGAAAGTGCCAAGAGTGGAGGCCATTCAGTTGGTGCAATTTCCTTAGCACCCAATTGCACCAATTTGGGGTTTGGTTGAGTTTCAACCTTCAATCCAATGGGGTTGGTCATGGATGGTAACCATGGTGTAAGAGAAGGGCATGTGTGTGCGTAAAAGAAGTACATAGAGGTGTGATGGTTGCTTGTGAAATTTTCATAAGTCAAGAGGGAAAAAGAATGACTAAGCCGAGTGAGGCATTGATGCCATTTGAAGTTTCGGTTTCTGACTCACTCAAAAATGAGCAGCACAAAGGTTGTCCCAAGTGCAGGAGGGTGTCGCGTAATGATTAGGAATAAAATTCCTAAATCGTCTCATTGGAGAAAGTTTTTAAAATCAAACTCGTGTAAAATGGTGAAAATATTCACAAAGAGAAAACAAAAATATGTTTAATGAATGGAAGAGTGCAACAAGAATGAAAAGGGCACTGGTTGTGGACAAGATTCATACTTTTGAAATTTTGTGTGTTGCAAAGAAAAATAAAAGACTAAGATGCAAAACAGTAAACTAATAACTAAATTAAACTTGCTGAAATTAATTAACCAACAAACAACTTACTAAACTAATTTAATTAATAGCACATTAAACATTAAATACGAAACTAATTAAACACCAAATTATAAAACAAGCTAACTAATCTAACATTAACCGACTAATAAGGCAAACCAAAAAATTGAATCTAAATTACCCACCTACTAACCAACGAAAATTGCCAAACTAATTGCAAGACCCAAAATTAACAACTAAATCTAACAAATTGAAATTAAACAATAAAGAAACCAACTAAGCTAAACAATCTTAATTAATAGAAAATTAATTACCAAAATTGAAATTAATTAAGCCCTAATTAACTCTTAATCAATCTAATGTCTAATGAAACTAAGAGATTAATAAAACTAAACTAAGAACTAACCTAAATTAGAAAATAATTGATAAAATATGAGCTGGAAATTGAAAAGTCTTAAAATAAAGATTTTAGGGTTCATCCTTATATTCAAATCACAAAATTCTCAAAATGAATCCATAAAAATTGCAATACCTGTTAAACGGAAGCTTAAAGGAGCAAGGAAAACAACTAACATCAAAGTTAAACAAGCAAGAAATAAAATACCCAAAACCGAATGGTTCTAAGCCAAAAATCTCAAAAAATATACCATGAAAGTAAAACTAAAACTAAATGGAAAGTTATGGAATGGAAAGAGAAAGCAAGATGGCTGGAGATGGAGACGTCAAGCGACGAAGGAAGGCTGGACAGTGGCGGCTTGGACCCCTCGAGGTGCTCTTCAAGGCTGGCAGTGTTTTCCCCAGCGTCATTCATATTTCTAGTTCTTTGCGTAGTGTCCCTTTTTTTTTCTTCACATCCCGTCTTTCTTTTCACCCCAGCATCTTTTGTTTGTTTTTTCACCCGTGTGCGTGAGTTGTCCCAAACATGTTCTTTTTTTTTTTCTTTTTTTCCCACCGTCTTTTCTCATTTTTTACATGTTTTTTGGTTTCTTTGCCGAGCGTGTGTTCTATTTTTCCAACTTGCATTTTTGACTTATCTCAAAATGTAGAAAAAGGAAAAAAATTAAAAGAAATAATAAATTATCAAAGATGTGTTGTTCATGTGAAGAAATATTGTCCAATTAAACTACAAGTTATAAAATTAAGCATAAACCATGCTATCAACCAATTTCAATCACAACTTGGATTTATGTCTCTTAACCATTTGTTTTATCTAAAACTAATAATAATGTCATGAAATAATTAAACTCTATTGGTTCTAGATGTATAAAATATTCAATAATTTAGCTCAATCAGTTTCAATTTAGGGTTTGGGGCTTCGAACTACTTTTTGAGGGCTTGCGAAAAGGTACATGTATAGGTGAAAGGGTATGGTGAGTGTAAGAGACGCATGGGCATGTAAGATAGCATAGTATATGCTTGATTCTCACTCAACCTCCTTACACGTGTAATAAACTTGACATGTGTAAAGTGAGGTCCAAATGGAGGGTGGTGATAGTGCCATTTGTCCATGAGACTCCCTAGTATTCTTAAGCTGATTTGGACATCCTACATGGCAATGTGACAACTAATTGGTGACGTGGCACTCTCCAATTGGCCTATTTGGTGCCCAAAAATTACAAAAGTTTATATTGCATCATAAAATTCAAAAATATCATATGAACTTAATGGTGCAATCCGCTTCATTTAATTATGATCCTAAGTGCCTTAAAAAAATCCAAACGGCATTTCGTTCCCTTAGCGATTCATAATCTAACTATGCCAATGAATCGAAATTTAACCTAGTCTTTCTATCCATGTAATTTCACCTAAGTTTTCATGGCCTATAACAATCTAACTAAAAGAAATTATTTCCGCAGAATTTCCTACTTGGTTGCGAATAGTCTTTTGGTCGTGAAAAATTGGTCCGAAAAGACCATTTTTGTTGTAGTGACTAAGTCTAACTAAACTTAAGAGTTGATAAGGTATTGGCTCATGGACTTGTTAATCAATATGCCTTATTATAGTTTTTTTAAATGTTTGCCCCATGATTGTTACTACTCGGCCGTCTGAGTTTACCACTTGACCTGGCAATGCATATATTTAAAAAAGAAACAGACCGTAAAACTCATTTTTTGCTTATTATCACCAGTGTTAATGTGTTATCATGATGACAAGCATCTATAGAAAGATTCACCGACTACAAACGATTATCAAATCCCTTAATAAACCCATAAAATGTACCATTCAATTCATTACTAAATAATAATGCTGCCAGATATTTCAATCAATCTCCCTGTTTCCAAAATCATAATTTCATTTCTATTATATTGTATCAAAGAAATATCATAGCTTACAGTTGATGGGTCCTATTTTATAGTCATTAGTAATAATAACAAAAAAAAAAAAAACAGAACAGAAAATGGATTTAGAGAGAAGATGTCTCATAATTGAGAAGAAAAAATGAGTGTTATGTTCTTTTTTTTTTTAATATGATCTAATAGTGCCACATGGCACTGCCAGGTTATATAGTTCATCTAAATGATAAACTTTGATGGCCAAATAGCATTTTCCAATATTGCCTCATATTTTGCACTTATAAAGGAACTACTATATGTAGTTGGTGGAGCTGCTGCTCTTATATTAGCAGATGATTTATTGATAGGTAGAACTCTACAAAATCATGATCAAGAACACCTATGCATCCCTAAAGTAGCCAGATCACTAGATTTTCTCAAATATATATATATAGAGAGAGGGAGAGGAACCAAAATTCCCAAGGTTGGGAGAAGTCAAGAAAGGGGACCTGCATTACCGATGTGAATCAACCAAATACAAAGACTTCTTTGCAAGTTTGAACAGACTATGGCCAGTAGCTAGTATTTGTGAGAGAATATGGAAGCTCAATTTGAGAAATTGTTTGAGACTTGTGGAAAAGTAATCTATAGCCCACCAAGTTGAATTATATAATAAGCCTCCCCAGTGATCAACGTTGCTTCACCTGAAATTCAATAATGGTTGGTTTTCTTTGAAACTTTAACTTTCTCTTTCTTTTCTTTTCTTTTCTTTTATGAACTGGACAAATAAAAAAAATGCTAAATGTACTTAAAAAAAACTTACAAAAATATACTTCTCCAAATGTCAATTACTAATATGCTGAAAATCCTGAAATTTGAAACTCATTATCTGAATTTCAAAAAAAAAAAGAATTAATAAGATGAGTGTTGAAAGTAAAATTGTAAGTACAATAGCACTACTCCACATAAAATCAAGAAAGAGAACTTTTGTCTGAACATTGTTTCATGTACACAATGAAAGGTACAAAAAGAGAGGGACTCAAACCCTCTAACCTAGCTCTCATTAGTCATCACAGATCAATCTTGAACCTGACAGATTTTTCCTTTCTCTAATATACGAAATATACCATTTTACTAAATCGATTCGCAGGAAATCTTTTAAGATCAGGACTTGCGGCATTCTTGGGTTTACTCGTTATCGTTCATTCCTAGGATCTCAAACACCTGCCTGAAAAAGGATTATGTTTTTAACTGTAATGAATGAGAAGTCCTCTACTATTCTACATTGAGAGTGGTTTTATTTTCCTTGGAAGTGGAAGAAGTTTAACAAGCTTCACCCTTCAAATGGTATCAGAGAGTTGATGAGAAAGGCAGCAATTTCAAAAGCATCGGCCCAATAATGTTAGGGCATGGAAGAATGGGTCAAGATGGCAAGGCCCACTTCATCGATATGACGGTGTTTTCTTTCAATAGTTCCATTTTGTCGATGAGTATGAGGAAAAAGAAAACGATGGAAAATCCCAATAGAAGAAAAATAGCAAACGAGGGGTTCGTATTTCCCAACCCAATCAGATTGCACAACTTTAGTTTTGCAATCATAAAGTTGTTCATTGGCTTGAAATTTAAGAAAATTGATGTGAACATCAGATTTGGAAGTAATGGGAAAAGCTAACAAAATTTACTATATTCATCGAAAAATGAAACATGATAATGAAACTCTTTAGTCGATAATGTGGGTCGAGCCCCACACATCGGTGAAAATTAAATCTAAGGGGTGAGAAGAGACACTAGTAGACAAACTAAATCATAAACTATGACTCTTGGCTTGTTGACATGACGTGCAAATCGTAGGCTCTTTAGTGGCAGTCAATGGGAGACTGAATTGAGAAAGAACATGATGGGCAGTACAAAGTACAGGGTGACCAAGCTGATGATGCTATTGAGAAAGAGAGACACGTTCGCCAACAAGGGCCTGAGGAAGAGATGGACTTGAGGCAACACCAAGCATTGGATAGAGGTTGTGTTTAAGCTGTCCACGCAGAAGGATGGTTCCGTTTCAAGGTCCTTGACATAAAACAGAAAGGGTGTGAAAATCAATAGAGACATGATTATCTTTAGTAAATTGACTAATAGATAATAATTGTTTGTGAATTGTAGGAACATGAAGAATATTACGAAGAACAAAATGTCTAGAGGGAGAGGAGATATAGGAGGAGCCTATATGATGGATGGGCAAACCTTGACCATTACCAACATGCACTTTATAAGACCCACAATACTCTTTAGCACCTAATGTCAGATTACCAAAGTTGGAGGTGATATGGTTGGTTGCACTGGTGTCCAAGTACCAAGTAGGGTTAGTAGACGAATGAGGCGCAGCAACATAAGCTTGAGTAGGAGGTGCTTGGGAACCCTGGAAAGACAAATTAAAATGATGGTAGCACTAAATAGCAGTATGACCAACCTTCTAACAAACATGACATGCAGGCCGAGCTTTAGAGGACATGGGAGCAAACCCCAAAACACCACGACCACCATTATCGTGGCCACGAGAGCGATCCCTAAAAGAAAAGTCATCACGAGAATTGCCACGACCACAACAAGGAGGATTCTAGGTGGTAAGATTGCCAACAAGGGTAGCTTGATGTAGTGCAGAGTGATGTTGATCCAAGCGCGTCTCATAGCAGAGAAGGTGACCAAACAAATCCTCCACAAACATTGGTTCAGTACGTGCGGTGAGAGACGTGACCAAAGGATCATATTTCGAGTTGAGGCAACACAGCGGTTGATGAATGACCGCAAAGGTATTTGCAAGACTCTAATTATGTGAAAGTAATTGATAACAGAGAGAGGGCACCATTTTTTATCATAGAGGGTGCTACGAGCAACTCCCGAACAAGCAACCCCTGGCCCCGCCCCCTCATGGGGAGAGGTGTAGTTCGGCGCCTGGGCCTCGGCCCTAGCCTTTGTGGACGGGTGTCTCCATCCAGATGATAGGGTTGAATTGGCCCAAGGGCCTTTCGCCAACCACCCACAACAAGCTACAAGAGAGAGACAGAGACAGAGACAGAGACAAAAAGACAATGAGATACCTAGTGCTAGGAGCAACGATGAGAGGGAGAGAGAGTGCAACGACGACCGGACAGAGCTGGGGTGATGATGACCGGACAATAGATGAGGCTTTAAAACAAGAGTAGTGATACACACAACACATTACACAACATAATTTACAACAATATTATAAAATGAGGATATTTTTGTAAAATTATGTTACTTTTATAAGATGTTTTACAAAAATATCCTTCATTTAAAACATAGTTGTGTAAAGTGTTGTAAAAAATATTATGTGTTGATCATTTTCCTTAAAACAAAGGGAAGAGAATCTAAGAGATGAAAGAGAGAGATACGTGAAGGGGGGAGGGTTTTAAAACAATTAAAGTACAAAAATAACGTCATTTTAAGGTTTTTTCAAAACGACTTCATTTTATTAAAAAGTTTATTTTTCTAATAAATATGTATATTGGGTGAGGCAGACCAGTGAAAACTCAGGAGGGCTTGGGGCCAGCCTAGGCCTCATCCCCCGACACCCAAATACTTGTGAGCATCTGCCCGCACTCCCAGATGAGTGCCCCTACCTGCCCCAGGCAGGCTCTAAAGGGGGTGGCAGGCGGGCTGTATGCAGAGGCCAGCCACCCACCTCTAATAGAGAATTGTAACTGAATATTCATCATGCAAGCATGGGAAGTGGAGGAGAATATACGAGTCAAAGCCTCCCAAATGGCACAAAATGTAGAAAGTCCTACAACCTGTGTGACAATGGATTCTAAGAGGAAGGAGATTAAGGTGGAGAGGATAATCCGGTCTTGTGGTTCCCACAAAGAGAAGGCTGGGTTGGGAGTGGATTCAACCGCGCCCTTAGGAGTGATGTTAGTAATAACCCGCGAAGGAACAGAATGGGAAACATCAAGGTAGCCAAACAAATGCTAGCCGTGGAAATAAGGTTCCATTTGGACTTTCTAAAGCTGAAAATTGTTGTTAATTTAATGGAGATGACATGATGCAAAGAAACGGGAGCAGAAGAGACAATCGGAGATGGAGGAAGCATATCAGAGGCAGGGGTTGAAGAAGAAGGTGACAAATCCATGGGAGAAGGCTAGGGAGACATGAGTCAAAACGCTCTGATGCCAAGTTAGAAATACTCTTACGTTTGAGAAATTTATTTCTCCTTAATCTTCGAGAGAAGTGTACTTATATTTATAAATAATAATTGTTACACAATCAAAGCCATACTCAAACACTGAGTAGAGTTTACAGAACAATTGAAAACAGAGGGGATGTTTGGATGCTTAAAAGTATTTTAAAATTTTATAAATAATAGTGAAATTATTTGATTGAAGATGTTTTATTAGGTTTTAGGAAATGATTGAATAAAAACAATTTTTTTTTTAAAATATTGTATTGGAGTTTGTGAAAGTTATAAATAGATAAAGTTAAAAATTGTTTAAATATTATTGTTGTTTTGAAGTTTTAAAAATTGTATTGATTTTTGTGTTTAAGTGATGATTATATAGAAAAGTCTAGAATCTGAAATAGAAAAATATTTTGTATTTAAATGATATTTGAGAATAAAGATATAAGAAATTTTAAAAATTTTGGAAATGTTTGATTTAACCCAAACATGCCTTAAGTGTATCCTTGACAGCATCGTTCATGTCATCTCCAGGTTTGGGTTCAGATGCACTCTTCTTACCGATTTCATGAGGACTCCTGTTGCTAGTAGTCTTCGTAGTTTGGTCAGGACTCTCAACAAAGAGATAAAGACACTATGATACCATTTTTTGGGGGGGGAACTCAATCTGCGTGGTTCGTTCTTGTGAAGAACAAGAGCACCGTTCGACTTCCGGTACCACTACCCAGATTCCATTCGTATTGGCATATTTAGCTTATTTATTTTGGGCCAAGATTTCTCTTCTTCTGGCCCATTCAATTTTCAAGCTCTTTTGGAACATTTTTTTTGGTCTACCATATCGTGATTTTGGCCCACTTCTTTTTTTCAGTCCCTTTCTAGCTCAATTTCGTTATGCTATGAAGAGTTTGTGACCCATTTTGATATTTCGGGCGAGTTCCTTCCTAGTTTAACCTCGGTGTTCTCCCTTTATCAAAATTGCTTGCCAACCCTTTTAACTAGGGCTTTTTCTATTGACTCATTTCTCTTTGAAGCTCTAGAGACACTACCTCCTTGATTAGTGTTTACTTTACTCCACTCTAAAAGCATCATGAGATGAGCTCAATTCCTACCACTCTATTCCTTCATTGTAACGTCCCGATCGATCGGTTCATGTTACTACAAATTTTAACCAGAATTATCAGAGACTAAAACTTTTAGATCTTTTTTTTATTATTATTATCGCGCGAGGCATTACATAAACCATAATGACATCAAATTGCTAAGCCAAATTACTTCAATTGGAAACATAAGTAGTCATGAAGCCCAATTACAAAAGTTGACTGGTATATATTATAGCCATTCTAAACAAAATTAAGGCCACAATATCAGCCTTTTAAGTGTTGAAATCTAAAAACCACAATATATGTCTTCTCGCTCCGTTTTTTTTTTTAATTATTCTTTTTTCGCAACCTACCCTTCTCTTTCCCTTCTCTTTCTCTCCTTGTTAGGAATTGGGTCAAATCTTTTGGAAACCTATCACTAAGGGAAGAGATAAAGTCAAGAGATAAGACAAAAAAGTTAGTTTAGACTCCTAAAAAGAAAATACTTCACAAGGTAAATTAGACTTTATCATTCTAAAGAAATAACATCTATAAATAGGCCACAAGAGGTAACAAAGAAGAGAGGGGATTCACTTATTCTTTACACACATTTACTTTCATATTGCTATATTGACTTTGGTATCGGAGACTCCACAAGACAACCAGTGCCGCCCCTTAATTTGTTGCAGGTAATCCGTGTGGTTGGTGGTGTGAAACACATCCTCAACAGTTGGCGCCGTGTGTGGGATCTTTAAGTCTCACATTTAGAGTGTTTTTCACATGCCTATCACCACACGGTCTCAGGCAACTAAAGATTAGGGAGAAACTTCACAAAACATGGAGGAGAGACTTGCGAAAATGGAGGAGGTAATAAAGAAACTTACTACAAAGGTTAACTC
This sequence comes from Pterocarya stenoptera, assembly GCA_003123785.1. NCBI lineage: Eukaryota > Viridiplantae > Streptophyta > Magnoliopsida > Fagales > Juglandaceae > Pterocarya > Pterocarya stenoptera. The sequence continues at coordinate 82,867 of QEOT01124279.1, read as the reverse complement.
ATTACGAAAGGAGAATGAGGCTCTCAAGTAACGAAATGGTCCGTCAGGAGAGGATGCGAGACCCACTCAGGTCAACAGGGTAGAGATGGAGGCAAACAGTGCGGGTATTGGCAAAGGCCACCAAGAGAACGAGGAAACGTAGAAGCTGCACCACGACGTGCATAGCCTGACAGAAAAATATAAGGAGATGGCCAAGAAGATAGGAATGTCCTCTTCGATCGATCAGTTGCTATCCAGCACAAATCTACCGTTCTCTGCAAAAATTATGGCGATGCTTTTACCTCCAAAGTTCAAGGTCCCGTCAGTAGAACTGTATGACGGCTCAAAAGATCTTGTGGAGCATCTTAAGGCTTTCAAAGCCCATACGACACTTCACGGGTTCCCGAGAGAAATTATGTGTAGAGCTTTTCCTTTTACTCTAAAGGGATCGGCGAGAAGATGGTTCAGTTCACTATAACCAAATTTCATAGAAAGTTTCGAAGAGTTAGGCCACCAATTCTTGACCCAGTTCAAGGTGAGTAGAAGACGCAGAGGCCAACCGCGTACTTATTAACTATCAAACAGAGAGAGGGAGAAAGTTTGAAAGTGTATTTAACACGCTTCAATAAAGAGAAGATTACAGTCGACGATCAAGATGAGAAAATTATGATAGCAGCGTTGCTGAGAGGTATTTTGCCAAGGAGCCCTTTCATGGCTGAGCTGGCTAGGAAAACCACTTCCACTTTACGAGAGTTCATGGACAAGGTTGACGATTTTACTAATGCTAAAGACACCTTTATCGCCTTGTCTACCCAACCATAAGGAAGGACATAGTGGGAACTGAAAGGAGGACAGAGGCAAGATCGAGATGGGGGTCAAAAGGCAAAGAGAGACCAACAGGAGTTAAGGTGAGATAGTAATTTAAGAAGACATAATGGCGGTTATGTGCCCTTTCATGAGTAAATCAATAGGTATCGCGAGCAAGCAACGATCTGCTACTAGTACATATGGTGGCCAACAAGCATGCAACAACAAGTCTCGCCGATGGCGACCAAGCTTTCACACACCAGAAACTCCTCGCCAGCCCCTGTGTACTCACCCATTGTAAGTTTCTCACCCAAATTATTTTGCGTGCCTACTATAAATCCCTCTCGCCACACTTAGCTACTAGCTAAAAAAAAAAAGACGAAGAAGAAAAAGCATGCATGTGTGTTGTCTAGTTGAGCATCCACACACAAACAACTAACCAGGACTACCATTCACAGTTGTACCATTGCACCATATAACTTGCTCCACCGCATCGCCCAAAACAAATTAATCGCCTACGGTTTTCTCACCATGGAGTTTGGAGTTAGTCAGTGTGCTCTTGCCACAATCTGTGGATGTTTGCTCGACCTCGAGTTTGCCAGTATGCTTCCCCGCCACAATATGTGAACGTTTGCTCAACCTCGAGTTTGCCAGTGTGCTTCCTCGCCACAACTGTGAACATTTGCTCGCCATGGGGTTTGCTAGCCACAATGACTTCAGCCCATGGTTTGCTCGCCATACTTGAGTTCCACTTCACTCATTGCCCGCCCAGAGGTGCTACTCTCCAAATGCTTAACCACAAGACACTCCTCGCCGTTATGCACTACATAAAGCCTTCCTTGCCAGTTACACACCACACAAAGTGTCTCTCACCATACACAGTATTTTCCATGCCATATACACATGAATTTTATTTTATATCACAGGCATCTCATGTCCTCATCGTTGCAAAGTATGGTGGCGAACTGATATCGCCCATATGTCACTAGCCTTCACCACTCAAGTGATATGGACCAGGTTTTCAAATTTCAAACTTGTGGATTGGATTATTTAACATAACATGTTTATTTTTGTTGGTACGATCGATCTCTAGCTCCCACCACAGACTGCGGTCGCGCTTTGTCTCCCACCTAAAAGGGTTATGTGGTCGAGGCACTCAGAGTTACAAGGTCGAGGGCATCACTCGCATCGCCAGGGTTACGCAGTCGAGGGCATCTCCCACTACACTCGCATCACCAGGGTTATGCAGTAGAGGCACTCTCCTAATACCTAAAGGTTAAAATAGTCGGGGGATCTCCCGTTAACACCTTCTCGCCAAAAGACGGCATGGTCGAAGGATCTCCCGTTAACACCTTCTCACCAAAAGGCAACGTGATTGAGGGATCTCCCACTAGCCTAATACTTAAAGATTAAAAAGGTCGAGGGATCTCCCATTAACACCTTCTCGCCAAAAGGCGACGAGGTCAAGGGATCTTCCACTAGCCTAATACTTGAAAGTTAAAACGGCTGAGGGATCTCCCATTAACACATTCTCGCCAAAAGGCGACGTGGTCGAGGGATCTCCCACTAGCCTAATACTTAAAGATTAAAACGGTCAAGGGATTTCTCGTTAACATCTTCTCCCGCTACACTCACATCCAAGTGTCTCCACCCGCCACAACTGCCGCCAGCGGGCTATTTTCGGGAACGAGCCTCTTAGCTCTGCAACTGCCTTACGCGGGTATCTTTCGAGAATGATTCGATGAACTTAGCACTTAAGCGCGGGTTACTACAAAACAACTCTTACATCCACATCAAAAATGGAAAAACACTAACAAAAAATATAGCACGGGGCAAAATCTACTTTGGCCACCAAAAACGATCACCGAACACGGAAATATATGCATTTTACTAACAAAACACATTCACATACAATCACTACGTAAACGTTCTTACAAACAAACTTCACAAAGACCCATCCTCGAAGGCCTTTACTACAAATTTTACAATTTCTTCTTGAGGACCACTCATGGAATCTCCATTGCATAACCGTGAAAAACTACGAACCAGCTACCAGAATTTCTTTTTCTACAGGTTACCTTCACCACGGTTGACTTGAAGATTCTCAAGGCCTTCTTGATAAACAAGTTGACCTTAACAATCGAGGGCATCTGTTAAGGACTAGGTCACTTTGGAAACCTATCCCTAAGAGAAAAGATAAAGTCAAGAGATAAGGCAAAAGAGATAAGACAAAGAAGTTAACTCATACTCCTAAAAGGAAAAGGTTTCACAAGGAAAATTGGACTCAATCGTTCCAAGGAAATAATTTCTATAAATAGCCCACAAGAGGTAACAAAGAAGAGGGGATTCATTTTTTCTTTACATACATTTACTCTCATATTACTATCTGACTTTGGCATCGGAGACTCTACAGGACAACCAGTGCTGCCCCTTCATTTGTTCCTGGTGATCCGTGTAGTTGGTGGTGTGAAACAAGGCCTCAACATTCCTCTTTCCTTTCATCTCTATAGTATATCCCTCTTTCCAGTCCCTTTATAGACAGGCAATATCTCACACTTTTTTCTAACAAATTTGCAAGCTATAAATGATGCACCGTCACTTGCTTGTAACGTTAGCTCTTGATGCACTGCAGCATAAGCACAAACCTATACCTAGCATAGGTGGGCCAAACTTATCAAGCTTTTTAAAAAAAATAATACTATTTTACCTATTCAACTTGCTTTCTCATTTTGACACTTCATGTATTTTATTTTTATTTTTATTTTTATTTTACTTAATAGTTAAGTAAGTGACTATTAGTGTATTGATATTTTTTTATATTTTTAAAAAATGTTTTAAAATGATAAAAAAAAAATATGAATAAAAAAATAAAAATGTTATTTTGGCTTAACGGTAAGTTATAGCGGGCTACTCTGAGCGGCAGAGTAGCACTGCTCATTTTAAAAAAATAGTAATTCTATAAAATAAGATAAATATTTTAGTATTAGTTTTTAAGTAAGAAAATTAATTTAAACAACATCGACTTTCTTATGGGAAAAACCAATACACCACAAGTTAGCAATATGAATCACCATTGTTTAATAATAATAAAAAAATCATATAATTGGTCTCAAATTAATATGATTTAACGTATATATAACTTCGTATAAATTCCAACTTTGCTATAACATCTTTCTTATCAAGAGTTTCCAAAATAGATTTTAAAATCTGAATCTTATAAATCAGATCTAATGTATCATATGAAACCATATCAATTTGTAAATTTATTTTTGTGGGATCTTTTTGTAACTATAGCACTTCTATATCCTATATTATATATATATAAATATATATATATATATATAAGACCATATCATTAATGGGATAAAAACCATTACATGCTATTTTTGTCAAGCCAAATAGCTTGAGAAACAAACATTCGCACATCATCCCACCACATTTCAACATTCTCAACATTCCAAGAATAACAAGCAAACCTATGTGCTGCCTCATTTCCCATCTTAGCAGGTTACCAAGAGTTGAAAACGATTACACTCCTTGTATTTCTTGAGAATATGTATGCACTTTTAACACTAATTTTGCCATTCTTTTTTTTGTGTCCATAACCACTGGTCCTCATTCTCTCTTGGGCAGATAATTATCTTCAATATGTTAGTAGCTATAGTTGGATTGACTAGAGCTCTAATTTTTTAGTATTCCACCACATAGCTTTTTTCTCAATAAGATTAGCAACAATATATCCATTGTCATCTACCTCTATCAAGCTCAATTCTTACTGTAAAGCCTAATGTCCAAGAATCCAAACATCTTTCCAGATCTTCACTGATTTTCTATCATGTATTCTCCATCTACATCCTTGGATTAACTAATTTTTTGCTTCCCAAGTTCCTCTGCTTGCATATAAAGGATTTGTGCCCAAATTTGAATCAAGGAAACTTATTGTGGAAAGTATTTTACTTTATAGATCTTTTGCAACAAAGTACATTCTTCTTGCAAGAGTCTCCATCCTTGTTTAGCCAAGAGAGCCATGTTGAAAATCTTCATATCTTTAAAACCTAACCCATCCCTGAATTTTTACTCACACGTGTTCCCAACTAATCCAATGAAGTCTTCCCTCATTTTTTTTTTTTCTGTCCACACCAGAATTATGTCATCATACTTTCCAAATCAATATATAAACTGCCTGGTAATTTAAAATAACTCATTGCATGAGTCGTATAATAGTCCACCAAATATTCAACGGATGAATTTCTTTAAACTTTAAGAATGTCGTGAAAATCCGATATTCCTACAACTCTATTCCTCCATGTTCATGTTGTCATCCGAAGTCTTCATTGTAACATCCCGATCAAGATCGTGGTAAAATATGTTATCTTGATTGGTTGTTACTAGGATTGCATTTGGGTGTTTAACTGAATTCAAATGAGTTGAATTTCTTATGAATAGTAATGCTTTGAGATGGTGGAGTGAATTTTGTGGGGCCTACCTAAGATGAGTTTAACAATGTTTGGATGTAAATATGAATTTATATGTATTTATGGAAAGTTAAAAAAAGTTGTGAATCCCGTATGCAAAAAGGTGTTGAGTTGAAAAATATTGTAGATCTCATATATAAAGAGATCTTGAATTGAGTGATGTTTAATGATTGGAGAGTTGTGTTTAGATTTTGGACTTGACTTAAATTTAAACTTAACTCAGATGAGCTCAACTGCTTCTATGTTCCAAATTAAGAGTCCTAATTAGAGTTATCACAACAAAAAACCTTTTCTTTTCCTTTCTCGCCTGTGGTTCCCTCACCATTCTTATAGGCAAGCAATATCTCACACAATTTTTTTTTTTTAACAAATTTGCAAGCACCGACACATAGCTAGGCCTAAGTCTAACCTGCATAGGCGGGCCAAAGTTATCAAGCTTTTTGAAAAATAAAAATAAATATATAGAATAAGACAAATATTTTAGTATTATTTTTTAAGTAAGAAAGTTAATTTAAACAAAATCGATTTTGAAAAAAGTCAATACACCACAAGTTAGCAATATGAATCACCATTGCTTAATTATAATAAATATCATATAACGATTAAATTATATTGACTCTTGTTTATCCAACATTTTTAGCCTTTTTCTCTCTACCCAAGATCGTCGGCATCCTTCTCTATCTAGCTCCGCCCAGAGGGGGGTTGGAACTTCGGCTCCTCCCTCCCTCCTCCTATCTGGCCAATGCTAGAGTTGTCTATAGTGTTTTTTTTCCATTTATTTCGGTATTTTCCGTCCATAGCACCAAGAAGCACCGATCTACAACCTACCAGCCCCCTACGACCACCACGCCACCACCGTCCACAGTCTGTGTTGGTCCTATGCTAGTGTATCGACGCATCCTCCAATTGCTATGTCCATATGTTCCTATTTTCCCCAACCGATGATCAAGATTGGTCGTGGAAGGCTCCTACAGCCAATCCAAACAAACAAGCTGCATTAGACACTATCTCACTACGACTCTTAGTCATAGTTTAATAGTCTGTTTATCAGACTATTCAAAAACCGCTTCAAGCGACTTCCCCTTAATGGAGAATGGATGTGAGCTAAATTTTGGCTCCAGATCTCTCTTTTTGCTTTCACTGATCTTGCATTTGTTTGCTTTGGAATGATTGTTAGGGACTCTCACCCCATTGAATCTTGTATCATGTAACGCTTAGTTTATCTATAAAACTACTTGCTTAGAAAAAAAACAAAAAATCATATAACTGATCTCAAATTAATATGTTTAACATATATATTGTAACTTCATATAAATTCTAACTTGCTATAAGATCCTTCTTATCAAGAGTTTTCAAGATAAATTTTAAATTCAGATTTTTATACAGTAGTATGGATAGTATATCCTATATCTTAACGGTGTGAATAGTGTATCTTTCATAATTACTTACACAAAAGTTTGTACTACAAGTAATACCAGGTAAAAGTCCTAAATGCATAAATCTTGCGTAAATCTTTTATAAAATGTAAGGCCCACAAAAAAGCAAGTTTTCACAATTTTTCACAATGAGATTCACATTTTTTTTATAGATGATAAAGTTGTGTATTTTATCATTTCTATTATACTATTTTTTGCCGAACCCTACTTGTTTATTTCTTAATTTTATTCTTTTTAAAAACTAATAGCATTTTAAGGCTATTTTTAATAATCAAATCTCACCAATCCATATATAACCGATTTTTTAATATCATTTTCAAACTTTGTGGTCAAGAAAATGTCATAAATATTCAAACTTTACTCCACGCCTGCTTCAAGATAACTATCTTCTTATAATATCCACGAAAAAGTTGAAAAAAGAACATATTATATATATATATATATAGACTATAATATTTGGGAATTGCGCGCCATCACTCTTGTGAGGAGTTAACATTAGATGTTCCTGTTTGTCGTTTGAGCACTCATGAGAAGATAGAAAAAGTAGCACCGCGGTCTCTAATTCCAACTAAAATAATATATAAAAACAAATAAATCTACTTGCGTCAACTTCATCTTAGATTCTTATGATCACGAGCTCCATCCCCACCGCGTTTCTGTAACACGCCTTGGCTACGTTATATGTGTCTCTCATCTACCTACGACTTCTCCGCCTACAATCATTACTCAATTAAACTTTTATGGTTATGAAGATCATGAGCTTCTTGTTCAGATCCATAACCAAACCAAAGATAATACAAATCTCAATTTTGGTCAATTAGATTCGTTTAAGGGAAATATATATTTACAAGTTTGTGTGGAGGATAGATCTTGCAGTATACTGTTAATAGGATAGGATTTGATCTGTAAAAAATATTTAATTTTTTAAAATCAAGTCTTATAAATTGATTTAAATCAATTTAGAGAACGAAATCAAGCTGCGAATTTTTTGACAAAACAAGACGAGTTAGAAAGTAATGTTAGTTATGACGATATCCAGCATTTGTCAAGATTTTTAAAGGGTGTTATTCGGATCGACAAGGCAAGGCTGCCTACTATACATACCTAAGTTTCATATTTTTATATGGTTGTCTTTAGGCTTGTTTAGATGGTTTTATTCTAGGCCAGTTTAGATTTTGGTCTTTTGTTAGGCTTGGTTTGTGCTGGTTGCTTTTGGCTTTGTTTGTTTTGTGTTTGAGAGGTTTTTTTAAACGCCCAGATGATTAGTTTGTAACTACAGTATTCCTCCGCTATAAGTGAGGACAGATTAATAAATTTAGAGAATGATCGCTCTTGGACAGGTAGTCCTAACTCTTTAAAAAAAAAAAATCTTATAAATTGCATCAGCAATATGTAGAGGTTGTATCTTCTACATAATCAATGGTGTAAATTTGTTAAATTCGAACGTAGAGTGAGTAGTCAAATCTTGTTCATTTAATTTTTACTTGAACACGAGTTGAGCTCTCAAGTTATTTTATCAAGTTGGATTTAATATTCACAAACAGGTCATTTATTATTCAAGTTCATGTTTTGTTTTATTAAAATATTTTATTTATCTTATATCCCATAACTTTATCTACAAATTTTGACAAACAAAATTTAAGTTTTTACTAATATTTTTATAAAGTCTATATATATATATATCAATGATTATATTTATAAGAATTCAAGTAAAACGTTTAATATTAGGAACATAATTTCCTATAATTTTTAAGTATTAAACATATCTTCTTCATAAATATAAATATAATACTATAAAAAATAATAAATATGAAGTTACACCTGCCGAGTTGAGTTTCATATAGACAAGTCAAATCGTTTACTAATCGATCATGATTTTGTGACCACAAACGTGTTTATTAACTTAAACTCAAATTTGACCAGGTCAATCTGAAGCGGCATAAGCACAGTTTCGATACAAAAATTTCTGCAATGGGATTTGCTACATAATCTCCTACTATTCATCCACACTCCACACTTCACACTTTTTAATATTTTTTAATATTTTTTTAAAAAATTTTTTTGAAATTTTTTTTTTTGAAATATTTCAAATTTTTTATTCACTATTCATATAAAAAAATTTGATAAAAAAAATTTAAAAAAAAAGATTGAGTGTGGAGTGTGGTGAATAGTAAGAAGTTGAGAAGATTATTTCTTAAAATTTATATGGAATCTGAAAGGAAGACAATAATACACTACCAATTATATTACAACTTAACTATTACTATATATTAAAATATTAATATTTTCTATTTTAATTCAAAATTTTGGTTCTTGCAACAGTTTAAAGTAAATAAAATAATATTTCTTTTTGAAATTAGTTGTAAATAAATTATAATATTCATTTTCGTTGAAAGGAATTGAAACTTTCAGTTTGAAAGTACAAACGTTTGAGGGCACGAATGAAAGGAGGGGGCTTAGAGAATCTACATTGAGTTCTCTATAAAATTTCCTATAATTTAACTAAAAAGTACATTTTTTAAAATTTTTTCTTAAATTTTACTCATCTTTAAAAAACCTTCTACATTCCATTCCCCATCCCTATCTCTATTCTATTAAAATAATATTTTTCTATTCTTTCTTTATTACTTTTTTTTTCACTTCCATTTACAAATTTAATTATTCAATATTTTTTCTTATATTTTGAACTATTACTCTAATGAATATTTTAGATAGAATTTAAATTATTTTTAATATTTATTAAAATATTATTTTTTTATATTTTTAGAGTTATTTAAATTATTTTTAAAACTATTATTTAAAATTATAATAAATATGAATATAAGAGAAAGTGTAGATGATTGAAATAAGAATTAATTTAATTAAAATGAATAAAATATTGATAAAAGTGATTTGGGGAATGAATAGTGATTCCCCAAATATAGGGAACCACTATTCATTCCCTAAACATTTCCCCTAAAATGGGGAACTGGATGGGGGGAGATTTTAGATAAAATTCTATAATTATCCTCAAATTATAAAGATGGGGGAGGGATGGAAAACCGGATAAAGATGCTCTTAGTGTGTATATCTCAATCTAGTTGCCACTAATTTACACGAACTTTCAAAGAAGCAAGCAGAGACACACGACAGGCAGCTAGGTAATTGTCGAGTGGAGTGTGGTGCTCTCTAACAACCTTACTATTGGCTCCTTTTGGAGACTTGGTTTGCACAGTAGAAGTGGATCTTTAATGGAACGACTTCCAAGTCCAAGTCCTTCGCCTTCCCAAACCAAACCAAAAAAAAAAAAGTTAAAGCCGCAATATACACAGTCCTCACATTCCCGTTGAAAACAAAACGAAACAAAAGAAGCAGAGGGCTAAACTCCGCGTCCCATATATCACCACGTGTCGACACGAAAAAAATTGTCTGGGGCATCCTGGAAACTTCCTCCTGATAAGACTCGAACACCTGGCTAGCTAGATAGCTGCTCACACGGCCAACAGTGAATAAGATCTCGTTTCTACGGACGTGTAAATCTATAGAGCGATGATCAGTCAGTCACAGGTCGTGACATTGGTGGGGCCTGACTTTTTATAAAGCTTACGAACCGAACAAAATTTTTATAAAAACAAAACATCATGTTCTCATTACTTTGGTTTGGTCGGTTTAGTAACACTTGAACCAATAAATTAAATGAAAGAGATTGAACCAACGACTCTTTGACACGGATCGGCACTAGCTAGGAAGGGACAACATCAACTTTCCCTTTCTCCGTATGTCATTCGTCCTTTTTTAATTAGCACCGCTCCTTTGCCCCGAAAATTCATCGAAGTGGCTATTTAGGCTGCTGATATTCTATAAATAATATTGAAAAAATAATCATAAAATATTAAATAATAATAAATAAATAAATAATAATAATAAAATAATAAATATTAGTGACTATCCAAATTAGCCTTTAATTTCGTTTGAATAGTGAAAGTGTTTCATCTCATCTTATCTTATTTTATTTTATTTTCATAATTTTTTTAAATTTTTACAAAAAATATAATAAACAATTCAACTTTTTCAAATCTCAAAATAATAATAATATTAAAAAATAATATTATAATAATATTTTATTCAACTTTCAACTTTTATCTCAACGTATCTTATCTCAACTCATTATTCAAATAATACAATTTTATTTATTTATTTTTCTTTCTTTCTTTTTTTTTCTTTTTGAGAATCTAAGTTAGATCTAGCAACTCTTTATGGATATTTTGCTTAATATTAGGGATTAATCCCAAATTAAGCTAATATTTTAGAATTTTTTTTCTTTACTAAAGTATTTTAAAGTTTTTAAATTTTAAACTGATCAAGAAAGTATAGAACTGCAAAAAGAAATATAAAAAGGACTCTTACAATTAATTGACATAATTTGACCAGATACATGAAATCTACTTTGTAAACTCAAGTGCCATATAATAATACGTTCATTCTTAAAGAATCATTTTTTTTAAATTATTAAGATATAATATAAATAATATAATCTACATATTCTCATTAGCTTAATTTTCTTAGAAAAATTATTATTTCACATAATGTCAGGGTACAAGAATTTTGAGTTTGAAACTTGACTCTAAACTCTATTTTATTTAATTAAATATTTCATATATTAATCTTACACATTAAGTAAGAGTATGACTCTACATTGATAAGTGTTAAGCACACATACTCTAGGAGATTTGATTTTTATTAACGTCTCGTTTGGTTACGCAGTTCAGATAAAATGAGATGAGATCTTTTGAATAGTAGTAAAGTTTTTTAGTTAAGATGAGATGAGATAATTTGTAAAAAAAATATGTGTTTAAATAATGAGATGACATAATTTTTAATTTTTTGAGATTTGATAAAGGTATGTGTCCCACTAATGATTAAAAATTATTTTATAATTATTGAGTAATAATATGAATATATTAATTAAAAGTAATATTTGTAATTAATTAAAAAATATACCATAAATAAATTTATATCTCAAAATATATCTTTTTAATCGAAATTACTCTATATTCCCACCAAAAATTAAAATGGTGGGTTTCGACAAAAGGGAAGAGGCATGAATAGAGAGAAAGAATGATCTCGAAATTGGATGGAAAAAAGAAAAAGAAAAAGAAAAGTGTACTATTTACATCACTTTTTACTTTTTATGTCGGTTTTGTAATGTTCATTTTATTGTTTATGTCAGTTTTGTACTGTTTATTGTACAGTTTATGTCAGTTTTATACTATTCACTTAACTTTTTATTGTTTATATCAGTTATTAATTTCAAAACGTAAATGAAAACTGAAAATGTAAAGAAGAAACAAAAACATCTCACTAGTCGTTCGAATTTCCAAATAAGACTTACCGTACAGTCCAAATAAGATAGTTTGTATCTCACCTAGATATTCAAACCGACGGCCTTGTTTAGGTACTAAGAGTACCTTAACTACTATCTAATATTATTATTATTATTCTTTATTTTATTATTACTTTTCACTTATTTTTTCTATTATTCTTTACTTTTTACTTATTTTTTATTACTATTTAATATTATATTATTAATTTTTCATTATGGGTAACGATACACTTATCACTATTTCACTTCTCTTTTACTACTTATATCACGTTTGAAATTTGTTATTTTTTTATCATTTTCTTTTAACTATTTTTTTAACATCTTTAATCATTAAGAAAAAATTAAAAAAATATATAATTTTATTAATAATCATTTCCTTAACCATTAAGTAAAATAAAAAATTAATAAAAAAATCAAATAAAAAAATAATAATAAATGAGTAGTAAGATAGTAGTAATTCTATTATTTTTCTTTTTGTTTTGTCCATTTTTCTTTTTAACTTTAGTTACACCAATTTTATAAATATTTAAAAGAGTGTTACTTTGTCAGAGTTGTTGCAAAAGTGATTTGATATCTGATGTGTCGACCAATTTTCTTTTCAATTAAATTTCTGAGTTAACTTTTTATTTTACAAGACTTACCAAATCAACGGATGACTTTTTTTTTTTTTATATATATATAAATGTAAATATTGTAGTTACCTATCTAATTTTTACACTCAATTTCATGGATAATCCTGAAGCTAAAATATCTGGTTTAATTTTCTTTAAGAGCTTTCTTAGAAAGAGATAAAGTCTTTCAATATATGTCCGAGAAAAAGAAAAAAATAGAATTATAAAAATAGAGGTTTATGACTAACCGGGCCACCGGCCTCCATCAACGCTGTTTATAAGTTGACATATTACCCATAAATCCTGTGCAAACTTTTCTTTAGGGTGTACAATACCCGTATAAATCTTTTAAAACAATACAAGATCGACCATTAAAAGAAAAACTTTTTTTTATTAAGTCCTACTTTCTTTTAAATAGTTTGCATAGGATTTATGTGCATTGAATTTGTATAAATTATTTTCTTTTCCGAACTACTAAACATATTTATTAATTAGTGAAGTGGGTCTCACAAAGAATATATATATTAATATTTCAAAATGTTTAATAATTATGACTTTATTGTGATATGCTAATTAAAAGTAATGTTAGATACAGTCTTATCAATTATAGTGTGTAAGCCTCGCGTTTTCGTTTTAAAAAACAAAATTGAATCTATTATTAAAAAATATTTTTTTTATATGAATATCAAATTTATTTATTTTTTTAAAAAAAATATGCTAGATTTTTATTTTTTAATATTGTGTTTAGGTAGTGAGGTATTCTATGAATAGTAATAAAATAATAAAAAAATATTAAATAATAATAAAAAATATATATATAATAATAAATAATAATGAGAATACGTGATTATGCAAACTAGGTTATAAATTTCGTTTTACGTGAACAAATATATATCAAGCCAAAATATGCTGACGCGTGATACAATACTAGTTGACAAAATAGAAGCAATTATTAATTTAACCGAAAGGATGAGGATGGTTCTCTTTCCTGGATGCCGGTCTAGAAAATTCAAATGCCCACGTGCAAATTTGTTGTTTTTATTTTTTCAAACTTGACGGCCGATCATGTAAATGCATATATGACTCCAATGGCTGACGTTCCCACACATGACGATAAACGTCGGGCTTGTGGGCCCCAAAGTTTCCTTTCCCAAGTCTCGCACTTTTTCAGGTGAATATATATATAAGCGTCAAGAAGGGAAAGGAAAGGCGCAGCAAGCAAGCAAGCCATCTAAATTCATCAAATTGTTAAAAGTAATTTGTTAATGGGAGTCTTGGTCGTTAATTTAACAGAAAAAGAAATGAATCATCAGCAAAGTCAATCCTCTTCAACAAAAGTAGAAAGAAGGATCATAGAGAAGAACAGGAGAAATCAGATGAAAGTCCTCTACTCCAGGCTCAATTCTCTCCTCCCAAACCCCGACTCCAAGGTACTTACCTCTCTCTCTCTCTCTAAATTTCCACCTCTCTCAACAAAACATCCTTAATTTTTACAAAACTTGTCCTTGAACGAACGTCAGAACTTGTGTGCGTACGTGTCTGTAAATGTATATGGACGGATCTTGAATTATCTTCCATGAAATGCAGGAGGCAGTACTCTCACTTCCTGATCAAATAGATGAAGCAATAAACTACATCACAAGTCTAGAGACAAAGGTGAAGAAATCCAAGGAGAAGAAAGAGAGCTTGGTGGGTAGGAAAAAAAGACCGTATACATGTACAAATTTCGAAGAAACAGCAGGTCTAAAATCGCCGAAAATCGAAATCCGAGTAACCGGTTCCACGCTAGAGATCATTTTGATAACTGGGCTGGATAATCAGTTTATCTTCTATGAGATGATTCACATTCTTCATGGAGAACAAGCGGAGGTCTTGAATGCCAGCTTTTCGACTTCCGGGGACTCAGTTCTACATGTAGTACACGCAGAGGTATTTTAATTAATCACTACGTATTTTACAAAAAATAGATTCTATATGTATGTATCTCAAGATCATGATTATAATCATATATATGTCGTCGACATCACTTGGGTACTTAAATTTTGCTTAATTTGTTCTATTTTTGTGCAGATTGTCGGATGTTCTTTCGATTTTGGAGCTGCAAAAGTGACGGAGAGGCTCAAGAGACTAGTTTACGGATCCACCAGTGATGTAGAATTATCACCAGATCTGTGGGACTTTCCTATAAATTCTGAGGTTTGGGGTTTCTAAAGATATTCAAGCAATGTGAATGGTTGAAGTTCCCATGGTAGCAAGAGGCCAGATGCATGCAATTTTGTAAAATATCTTCATGTAAAATTACTTCAAGCCCATAAAATTTTAAGGAAATTAATGGTAGCTATCTAGCTATAGCTCGCCATCATGTATTCCTGCTCATGATGATAACTAATTTCAAGATGTTATTATATGAAATTGTGCCTAGTTTTGATTCAAAGCTTTATTTTGGTCAGTTTGTAATTAAGCTACCTGGTACTTCTTCAATTCATGTATACCAATGATAGGAAATGAGATAAAAGCTAGCATTGAAACCCCAACCTAGTAATTGAGATTTGCAGTAGAATAAGTGCTGATTCCTAAAATCCTTGCTTAATTACTTACAAGAGTACTTCCTCGCCATCATATGATCATCATGATGATAAAAGGTTGTGGAATAAGCTGAAAATCTTAAGGGTTTTGTTATGGCATGAAGCTTATGATTAATTCCTACTCTAATCAGTTACAAGATAGCAAAATTGAAACCCTAGATTTCCTGATCTCTTTAATAAGTAAGAATTAAAACTTAGAAAACCTGCACAAAAACAGTATCTCAGAAGCAAATTGAAGGAACGGAACATAAACTATGTAATTGAGTCCGTTTACATTAATTGATTTAGAGGTTTGTAGCATCAACAAATGGCTTTTCTTTAGACATAGTCCTAAGTGTGAAAATAATGTAACAAGATTAAAATGTGGCCATATTAATAATCATTCCATTGTATTGCATGACTACGTTTAATAAATTAAAAGCATGAACATGTTACATGTGATCATAAGCTCTATCTCCTTGCTATGTACAACCGAGAGATAAGAATTGATATGGATCGATTTCGATTACACAACTTAATTATGTTTTAACAGATTTGGGACTTTGAACAAGATCTTTTAGTTTCATCTTCATGAGATAAGGGTTGACTTGGACTAATTGAGAGCTAAATCGGCTCGCTTCAATGGAAGTTTAGGTGATGGATCGTGCAACTTAATAGTCACCCCAAACTCACGACACAACAGAAACTGCAATTTCCCATGAATGAGTTTTGTGGTAAAAAACAAACTTCTTGTGGAAAAAACCTATTCTCACAAAAGTTTGTTGTGGGAAGCTTATGGGATAAAACTCGCCGCAAAAGTATTATAGCTCACATTAGGTTTTAATCGTGGCCAATACCTATCTTTTCCCATGACACTTCTCGTGGCAAAAGCCAATGGAGCTCACTGCAAAAGCATGTTCACTTTCGTTTATGCTCGTGGAAATAGGAGCAATTATCGCGAGAGGTACTAGTGGGTATTAGTATTACCCACTAAAACATTTAGTGGAAAAAACTTCTTCCAACAAAAAAAAAAAAGGAATTTGCCGCGAGTTGTTTTCACAACAAATGCTAAAAGAATTCAGAAAAAAAAAAAAAATTTGCGAAAGTAAAAAAAATAAAAAGGGATGAGAATGAGCCAAAAATGAACATAAAGCATTGTCTAAAATAAGCTAAAAGTTATATACAAACCTTGGAGATTCTAATTGACACTAATAACAATTTCAAAAAAAGAACTAAAATTGTGCTTATAACATGGTTTGAAGAAAAACTCCTAATGAGAACTCAAGAACAATAAAGAATTTAGTACTTTGGCACTAATAAGAATATTCAAGTGTAAAAAGAACTATTTTAGATTTCTATTTCTAGAACTATTTACCTCAATTCTTCCATCACGTATCATATTGATAGCAGCAACCTCAACTATGTTGAGCTGTACACCAACCATGCAGGTTAGTAACCAATTCCTTCAAAATTTCAATACGACTATTAGTGCAATTAGATAACTAGACCTATTACAAAGAAAATGACTCACAAGTCTTGTAGTAAATGAAAGAGCTGAAACAATACATACATTTTCCTTTGCTTCTTGGTATAGTGCTCTGACATGAGAAGTACCGACTCCATCAAATATTTTCACAAACTGAGAGTATAGACCTCAACAATGTATACAAGAAACTGACCAAACTCTTCTTACCTACATGCATGCAGGTTCTTCTTGCTTTTTCAATTTTATTTTATTTTTTTTAAAAAGCAAGTAAATGATTATGAGACAAAAATACTAAAAAGAAATAGTCTAATACCAGAAAAAATGAACTTTTGGTACTTTTCCCCCTTTCAGGTTTTGGATGATCACTGTCATTTGGAATGAAGAAATATCAATCTAACAAAACTTGTTCAATAATGGACAATATTATTTATTCTAAAGATGTAGTACATAATTTGTCACAATAAAAGAACATAATATGATAGCAAGGATTTATTGCCTATCTAAATGCAACCAAACAAATACAATATTCAACTTGTATATGATAACCAAACTATTCTTATATTGTTGTGACTTCCATATGCAAACAGAGCAGGCTAGGAAATGAAATACTTGTTTTTCCGAGGCTTTCACTAACATCAGAGTTGCAAATTGTTGGTAACTTAGTCATGTCCAAATGATTACAAATATTTGATGGTTGTCAAGTTCTCACCACTTTCTCCACACCACTAGGAACCTTCCCATAGGTTAAATCATCAAGACCGGTTTGAAATAACTCCTTGAGCAACATGCATATTTGTGAATATCTCCCTTTCAATTACAAATAAGGGATTGAAATCACATATGGGGCTAGTAATTCTAATATCATATGAAAACACTGGAGTACTATGGAGTAAACAAATTATGGATGGGAAAGATGTGGATCGATGATTAGTCATGATAGAAAATGGAAAAGAAGTATGAAAAAAATGACATGAAATAATAACAGATAAAGAAAGTATATAACAGAGGCACGCTACTTATTGATTGGGAAAAAAATTAAGTTCAAGAAACACAACAAAGATAACTAGAAAGATAATCCAATGCCCTTAAAAGAGCAAATGAATGATCTTTCCCCATCACTACCAAGATTATAGAAATTTACAAAATAAAGCATTAGGGAGAAGGCATACCATATACCTCAAAATAATCACATCATACTTCTAAGTGTATAGACTTTTCATGTCATTGTTACAAAATCAAATAAAAATTAGATCTTGTACTCCACCTCTTCCCTTCTTTTCAATGCCTCCCACATTAAAGAGTAACTACCACTCCAAAAGGTGACTTGTTTTTTTTTTTTTACCAAAACGTGATCATTTTTCTCAAAGAAACAAGAATCGAGCATAGATCAATTTTTTTTGTAAAGATGTCTATACACTGGTTTGCAATAAAGATGCGCCGAGTTGCTATGTTCTTGCCTAAGATTTTCCCCCTTATAAAATACTAATCAAGCTCGATGTGCTAATGTTCTAATATGAAAAATTCGATTAGATGCTTGAGTAATAACCTTGAGATTATTACACCATTGATATATAGGTAGTTGCAATTCCTTAAAGAGCATGCTTTACCAAAGCAACTTAGTTGTAGCAATAGCATGCAAATGCAATAGAATGATATTTAGACTCTGTGCTAGACTAATTGGTACCCTTGATTGCTTAGCTTGGTGAGAAAAACACAATAACCACTTGTATACTTTTGATCAATTGGAACCCCTACCCAATGTGAATCGCAATAGGATTGTAGGATTAAGGGTCATAGAGTAAATAGTAGAACATAACTTGTTTTGTCCTTAAAATACCATAAAAATCTCTTTGCAATGGTGAAATGTGTTCTGGTTGGATAGTGTAAGAATTGGCTGAACTGATTGGTTGAGTGAGAGATGTGATCAGGTCATGTAACAGTGGAATATTAAAGAGAGCCAACAATGTGTTTGAATATGAAGTGTCATCCAAGGGACCACCATCGAATTTTATCAATCTGTTTTAGAGGTAGAAGGTACAATATATGGTTTGATCCCCAACATATTGACTCGATGCAGAGGTCTTGCCACAATGTACTTAGCCTGCTTTGAATGTAAACCTATTCATTGCGGCTAACATGAATGCACATGCAAATAGGACAAGTCACCAGGTAGGTCTTTCAACTTGAACTCAACCTTCAAGTTTCTAATCAAGTTACCAATACTTGATAGAGGAGTGCTTGTGAATATTATGTCATCTACATAAACAAGAACAAAGAAGTGCATAGGTGGTTTGTGTAACATGAAAGAGAGGTATCAATTATAGGTGATGGTCTAAACCCAAGATGAGCAAATCTTTATGCAAATTGATGGAACAAGCTCTTAAGGCCTAAGTAAGGCAATAAAAGACCTTGTGAATCAGATTACATTTGGCATGAGTTGAGTAGATCTTAGATAAATCGATGGAACAAGCTCTTAGGGCCTATTTAAGGCAATAAAAACCTTGTGAATTAGTTTACATTTTGTATGAGTTGTATAAACAAATCCTCTTGGGAATTCCATATTCTAAAGGTCATGCAATGTAAAAGGTTAAAATTTCCATGCATGGTAGCTAGATGCGATTTTGTAAAATAGCATAGATCAAATTATAAGAGCTCAAGCCCATAAATTTTCAAGGAAACGGCATAGAAATTATAAGAGTTCAAGCCTATAAACTCTTAAGGAAATGATAGCTCATGTATTAATGCTGCTCATGATTACTAACTCAAAGATGATATATACAAAATTGATCCTACTTTCGGTTTCAAAGGTTTTCTAAGTTTATAATTTAGTCCCCAATCATATGCCAATAACAAGAAAAGAGATAAATTAGAGCATTGAAACCCATACTTGAGATTTACAAATGAAGTATTCTTGAACAATTAATCGCTTACTTCCTCAACATATATCATAAGATGATAAAAGGTACTTAAATATGGTAAAGATCTTAAGGGCTTTGTTATGGCATGAAGCTTATGACTAATTCCTACTCTAATCTCTTTACACCTGAGCAAATTAGCTGAAAGGTAATAATACATTTACACCTTCTTTATTATCCAGTTTTGTTTTTTCTTTTACTATTTGAATCTGGTTTAAAAATCCCAAAACATAGCCTTCTTGCATAATCTAGAAAATAAATTCAATCAACTAACATAATCATGTCATTTAATTAAAAATAAATTTAATTTTATAATAATTGACCCGGCACAAATAGATGGTGTGCAGATATTGCTTTGATGGAAATTTGTTTATTTACACCAAATAGCAACATTAAAACTTGGTTATCAATAATAGTACTTTGATGGTATGTGCATGTGTGTGTGTGTATTATATAGATATTAAAAAATGATGGTTTCCTATAATGAAAACCCTAACTTATGGTGAAAAATTTGTTGGGAGTGATGATCTGGCATCCTCCCCATGTCAATATTAAAATTAGTATCTTAATTGCCACAAAAAAATAAAGTCCTTTTATATTGACTTGCTATTGCATGAAGCTAGAGAATGGATCGATCAACTGATCAAGTTATAAAGACAGTATTTGAAGGGGACTCTATAGATGTATGTAAAAGGTTGAGGAGGTTTGAAGATAATGATAGCTGGGACATAGGTTAATGTTTTGAAATCATGAAAATACGTACAATGATGGCTACTTGTCTTGCCACTTTCCTGTTGGGGTCACAATTAGCTTTTGGTGAAGCTCGAGTTGCCCTATGTACTTTCACTGTAACAAGCACAAATGCTGGATCTGGATGAGGCAGAATTATTCGAATGGGACTATGCAGTAAAATGTATGCAAATGGTCAATGCGTCCTGGAGCTAATCATGATGATGATCATAGCTAATTATTATAAGGTCCAATCATTAATTGGAAGATTAAATTAATTTGTTAATAGCACATCAAGTCATGGCATGGGATGATTAACTATATCTTGCTAGAGCAATGCTAGGGATACGGACCTGTGTCTACATCTCTTACATGAACAGTATTTTTATTGTTTATATGAACAGTATTAGGGATCGGTATCCATAGTATTTTCGATGTTTTAAAATGAATGAATACCCGTCATTTGAAAACATAGTTGTGTATTGTGTTGTGTGTTTTTCATTTATAATTTCCGATCTTGCTAAGTGGGCAGCACATGGATTCATTCATGTTCAAGAAACTATATATATAAATATATATATATATGTATATATATTTATATATGTGACTCTAAGGTCTTCTGATCTTGAAAATAATTAGTTTTCTTTCGACCAAGAAAATAAAGGTATTCATGTGTATTTTCTAAATCTCTCATTTCCCTCATCTTCTTCCAATATCAATTATAAGCATAATTATCGAAGAAAGAAGTACTTTCAACTGATCAATGTGCTCATGATCTCTAAGTCCATGCATGCACTCCCTATTATCATCAATAATATTTTTGGCGTTTCTTTAAAGCACAGTACAACATCTTGTGAAAAACACTACTGAATCAGTTGAAAAAAATTTAAAAAAAAAAAAAAACAAACAAAGTGGCTCGATCGAAGACTTGACTTCTCCATCCAGGCCACTAGCTAGCATTTCCACTGCAAGTACGTAAGGTCAATTATGGTCACCACGGAAAAGTACCAATCGGTACTCTGTATATTTATATTTGTATTTATATACAGGCATTATCGCATCTTTTGACAGTTGACACCCACCAAAACATTACTAGTATTACTGTACTTAATGCTCACCAACTGTCCAGTACCAATACATCAACCATTAATTTCTGTGGGCCATTTTTTAATTAATAGCAATTCATGATCGATGACTCCTTTGCACCAAGAGATCGATAGTGCATGGGCACGACATCATTGTGATTTTAGTGATAGTGGATTGACAAATATATATAGACTCCATTCTAGATGTTTTTTTTTTTTTTACTTTTACACATCAATTTTCTTAAAATGGGATAAATTAAGTATGTTTCTTTTTTTTGATCTTTCGAAATTATGTTTTTTCCTTTTATTGATCAATTCGAGTTTTAAAGATATCATAAGTTGATGCGTAAATATCTCTAGTATGACAAATTAATATATATATACATATACATATATGTGCTTGCCGTCTCAATTGTCGTATGCCTTTCTCTTAGTGTTCTCCTCTCCAATCTTTGATTGCCATCGATGGTCGATATGGGTGGTCGAGCCCGTAGGCCAATCCATCCGTCCGACAGCCAAACGGGACTATCTACCTATGCTGGATGGGGTTTTGGGCAGGTCCAGCAGAGGGCACCCTACTCAGGCGGGTGCGGGGGTGGAGTACTGGCCGGCTACCCTGATGCATAGGGCAGATAGCAAGCCTAATTTTAGCATATTTAGATTTTCACATACATATTAATTAAAATTTTATCCTTTACAAAAACATTGGGATGAACAATAAAAAAAGATTTACCTTTTGCTTGTACAGCCTATAAAATGCTCCCGTGACGGTAGCGTCACTCAATTTTAAAGAGTTAGGTAAGAAACTTTAGGGCTCTGTTAAGGATAATAAAAGACAAATTGTACATTAGGCAACTATATAAAAGTTTTTACTTTCTGAAAAGGCAATGATGCTTTAGATATATGGGAGTTCCTTCCTCATGATAAATGCTTGAATGTGATAAATAAACCCACGTGCTAATTTCATTCACTCATATAGCTAGCTGACGTCTGATCCACGCATGACGACCACTTTGTTAGGCCAAGTCCCTCAGTTTCGATTCTTTCACTTTTTCAAGGGTATTTATAATTAAGTCAAGAGTGGAAGTCAATCAATCCAACTGTCTTTTTTTTATTGAAATAAGTAACAATATTATTCCGGACAAGGTTGGTTGTTCAATCCAGCAACTGTATTTATGATTTGTATCTGTTATCATATATTAATATAATGTTATGAATGATACACAAAGATAATTACTCTCACGTACAAGGTTGTCGTTTTTTTGCTAACCATATAAAACTAGTATTCCCCTTGCTGGAATGGTGTGACACATTTATAAATTAGTCTTCTTTTTTTTTTTTTTTTTTTTTCTTTTTTATATGTAGAGGAACCTTTCTAAGGTAGAAATCCTTCGGATACACTTCTATAAAATAAATTTTGATCCTGTGCACCGCACCCTTAGAAGTTTTCCTACACGAAACTGGTTAAATCGCTGACTTTTCATCAATAAGTGTGGCTCCAAAAAATTATTTACACCCCTGAGGTGTTAAGCCTTTGAGTTTGAAAAGAGTGATACCCTAAGAACAAGGCGTTTATCACTTGGTCCTTGCCCTTGGAGTTTTTATAAATTAGTCCTATGTAGGAATAGTAAATTTATTAAGTGAAATATGTCATAGTTAGGAGTGAATACCGTAAACCATTAATTATATCATAAAACATAACTTTTAGAAGTATGCCTCTTCTAATTTTACGTTTCCCAAATGATGTACTATTTTGTAGACTTGTGTATCTTTATTCTTTTTATTGGCATTGGGTGTACCATATTTTTATTGCCATTGGGTACTGTACCATATTGGTATTATAAGCTATAAAATGAGTTGTAAATTAATTGTATTCATAACTTTACCAGATGTTTGTTGCCAGAAACCAGTGAATAAGGAGTAATGCTACAATTACAAAAATAAATTTCATAAAAATAAACTCTCAAACTGACGTTGTTTCATTTTAATAAGTTAGATTTACTTCAAATAAAATTAACTTTACAATCTGATGTATCATTTTAAGTCATATCAATTTAATTCCTCTAGCTAAAACATTTATCTTAAATAAGCGCCAAGAACTAATCCATGTTATCAAAAACTTGATCGGTGCAAAACCACAAGTGCACAGTGTCGTAGTTTTATAGTAAAGTGATAAGAAGAGTATCGTCCTCAGGGATTGGTAACTTACTTTTGACAAATACCAAAATTATACTAATCTCGGGTTTATTTAGACAAATCACTAAGAGTTTTGTAATTGCAATTTAAAATAAAATTAATTCCAAGAAAATATTCAAGATTCAAGAAAAAGAAAATTGTTGTTCAAAGATCAAATTAATGGGCAAGAAAGCTTCTAGGAAATCTATTTCACCTAATCCCTCACTATGCTTTACTCATCTAACTAATTGAATTTAATTCTCTCTGTTTGTTAGCAAATATCTAATTCATCCAAAAGCCTCTTTCGACAGTCAATTGAAAATATTCTTGTTCATCATTTTACATAAGAGTATGCAAATTAATAAAGCAAGAAGCATTAAGACCAATGATTTTAATACTACATAAGTTCATATAAGTCTTTCGATCTCTATATTTACCTATGCCGAAATATCCAAGATCTATCCTATAATCCCTCTTTCGACAGTAAATTATAAGATTAAAATCATCTAATTAATGGCCAGTTAATTAGAAGCAATAAACTCAAAATAAATCAGACAAATATGAAAGAAAATTACTTCAAATTAGCATAGAAAAGCAAGTATAGTTCAGAACTAAATTACATCGTTTTTCTAGAATAAAGAAAATTTAGTTCATACTAAAAATTAAATTCAATATAAACGAATTCACTATAATTTTTCTGAAAAGAATAGAAGAAAGTGAACACTGATTAAAAAATACTCTTCTCTTTGTGTTACGTCGCTCTTCCCTTTCCGAATTCGAAATTCAAATTTTTCTTGCGTTCCAGCTTGCGTCTTCGAAATTCAAAATTGAAAATCCCCTCTCCGTGTATGCCAGCTTGCACACGTAAAAGCAATTCCTTCCTAAGACCAAGTCAAACACCTGCTGCATATCCATTTAAGAGTCCAGCGATAGTTGAGACTTCTGCCCATTTCTCCAGCCAAGTCAAACCGAAGCCTAGACAATTGCTCTCTTTCATCCGCGTGCGTCAATAGGTGGGTAGTTTGGTAGAAAAGTCCATCACGTCTCTTGCTTTTTAATTTGATAAATATCTTTTCTTTTTATTCATTTGTTTTCACTCTTTCTCCTCCTGCTAGTTAGACGCCAATAGAATTCAAATCACTTCTCTTTGCCAACGTCTCAAGCCAAGTCAAAATAAGTACTGCTCGTATTGCATGCATTTTTCTCTTTTATTCAGCAGCTCTTATATTCAAATAATATCTTCATTTAAATGAGAGAGTTCCTATACGGTAGGCTTGTAAAATTGGATCTTCATTTTTTTAAAATTTGAAATAAAATTTAAATGATGACAATGAAGCCTAAAATCAAAAAAAAAAAAAAAACTAGACTAAAGTTTAAAGTTAAGAAGTGATAAAATATAAGAAATTATGCAAGTCATCAGTCTCCAATCAAAATAATTAGGGGGTCCATCACCTGCTAGGGCTGTTAAAAGTTCTTGCTTGGATTCAAGGTAGGTTGGGACAACGGAAAGGGATATGCTTCAGATACACTATTAAGACAGCATTATCATTGATTGGTCTAGGATGTAGAACCCTTATTGGAGCAACTTGCACCGACAATATACTGGTATTATCATATCACACGGCTAAGCCCGTTGGGCTCTTGGACAGTGTGTACCTAGTCACCAGCCCCTAGGCTGAACCTGTCCACTAGTCATGAGCTCATTACCAAAGGGACCTAAATATCCCTTCCAATTACCCCACTAATTTCCTATGTGCTAGCATAAAGGGAATTAATTTATTTCATATCCCATTATTTCTCGTGAAGGCACCTTACCCAGCTAGCATGGGTTAGGTAGGCGGCGCATAGGTAAGTGGCCCATCAGACTTCCTTTCCTTCTACCATGTTGAGTGCCCACATTAACTAAGGTGTGGGTCATGACTTATCGTATACCCATAAATGTGGTCACGTAATTGTTCAAACGCTTCTTCTCATCGAAAAGAACAGCAACCGTCAGCATTGTCATCCGTTGGCTTCCAAAGAACCTCTTCATCATTACCTTTTCTTTCACTTTCTTGATTCATCTCATTCCCCTTATATGTGTCGTACCTTTTCTTTCCTTTTCGTATTCTTTCTCATTTTCTTGCTAGCATCCTCTCCCATGGCGAACTGCGGCTCCTCACGTACCCCATATCAACCTTCGACCCAGACTCTGGCGAAGGTCTCTTCCTATGCCGCAGAGCCTTTCGACGGTCGAGTCCCTCCATTCTTCGAAGGGTTCACTTGGCATTCCACTTTGACCAAGTGGTACTTATCGAAGTTGAGGTCCACATATTGCATCCCCTTTTCTATAGAGCTCTCTATTCTAGAGGGGGATGCATTGACAGGGAAGTGTACGCGGGATCTGTTGCCCTCCTAGTTTGTGCCCTAGCACACGGGTTGTGATTCCCCTTCATTCACCCAATTCGTGACATATTGGATTTTCTAGGGTTGGCTCCTGCCCAACTTCATTCGTACGTGTGGCATGTTCTGTTGTGCTCGTGCGTAGTTCTCCACATAAACTTAGAGCCCTTGAGAGAGATGTACCCAAACTTGACCGCCAAGGAATTCCTCTCCTTTTATTTCGTGAAGGGGTTGCAAGGTAATATCTCTAGTTTCCGCGTCCATTAATAGCGTGTGGCGGCGTTTTAGCCCCATCTCTCTAATTCCAAACAATGGTAAAGAAAACTTTTCCTTATTTATGGTAGAGGTTGGGCATTTCCCGCCTCTAAAATGCACAATCAAGATTTCCCCGTTCGTGGGAATTGGGGCAAGGTCCCTGACAACAAAAGCATGTTGTTAGAGCTGACTAATAAAGAGCACTCTCGTGTTGATATAATCCTTAAATGGGCTAAAGAAAATGATGGTGGTCTAGGGACTAAGCAACTCCTGACCACCGCCAACATCGATAGGTTCCTACTGGTGCCTAATCACTGCCACAACAGGGGGTATAAACTTAAAGTCGTGACACCTCCGGCAAAGAGGCATGCTCCTTTGTCTGGTGAGCGTCCCAAAAAAGTCAGAATGAAAGCGGCGAGGATGAAACCACAGATCCGGTAGTGGAGGTGCAAGTGGAATCAGAATGGGCTGCAGCTTCTGGTTCCAACGTTGTTGTTGGGAGTGAGGCGCCCGAAGCCTCTCCTGTGAGGGTGTCACTGCCCACATCACAGAGTCTTGGCAACCTTAATGGGCTCATGGGCAAGCCCATGTTGACTTGGCGATGGCTTTCAACTTTGACTTGCCTTCGAAGGAGTCAGGTTCAGTGGGTACTCCCCCTTTCAAGTTCCCTTCCCTTTTCTCCTCGGCTTCCATTTCTAGTGTTGGTGAGATTTCTATAGATATTTTCGATGCCTTCTCCATGAGCGTGTCTGGGGTGGCCACGCCTGAAGCTGTTGAAGCCTGTGGTGGGCAAGATTCCACGCCCAATTCCCTCCCAACAACTATCTCAGGGGTGAAACCTCACCCACAGATCAAGAAATGGTCTCTATTCCATCCCCCTCCCCTTCCTCTTTCGATAGTGATGGGGACTCTTCAACTCCTCGGGAGGGGGGTGGCTCATCCTTGGAAGAGGAGAGAGAGGACATAGGGGAGAGAAATGAGGCCGATCCAGTTAGAGTTGGTGGCAGGGGACCTAATGACTATGGCAAGAGGGACCAAAGTGAAGGTCGAAGTGTGTTTATGTCTAAGCCAGAAGTTCCAGCCTCCCCTCTCGCGCCTTTAATGTATTCTTTCTTGGAGGGAACTCAAGCGGCAACTGGAGCAAGTGGGGCAGAGGGGGTGGAGCCCAGGTGTTCCCTTTCTTCCTCCGAGCCCGTTGCGGAGATGTCTCAACATTTGAAGGGTTTCTTGTCCCCGGTATTGTCTTGCCTTGTACTTGTTCTTCTTCTTTGGTTGTTTTATTTGGTTGTATTTGGCTTTTGTAATTGGTTGCTGGATACTCTTGTTTGTAATGGCTACCTTGTTTCGCCTTCCTATTTGGTTGCTAGATGTTCTCGTTTGTAATGGCTGCCTGTTTGGCCTTTGTATTTTGTAGGGTGTGGACTACCTGGCAGCTTGGAAAAGTAGTATATGCCTACTTACATCTTGCTTGATAATGTTTGCCCTTGTATTGGCCCTTTCTGATAACTTTGTCATTTGGTTTTGTAAATAGAACATTTGATGTGTTTTGTGAATGCAATGTGGATGTATCTCTTTTGTGGATTATTTCGACTCGCAACCATGTCGACGTATTTGTTTTTTACGCAAGTCTTTTGGACTTATCCGAGGTTGTGGCCAAGTGAGGGGGGTCATGGGGCTTTGGCCCTTTACCGACCTCCCTGCCTGTTGATCACACCACTAGCCTTTAGACTTGAAACTGATGGTTAACAGTTGGGGTCGTGGGGTCTGGTAATCTCCACGCCTGTTGGTTTGCACCATGAGTATTGACTTGACACTAGTGGCTAACTATTGGGGTTGTGGGGTCTTATGACCTCCACGCCCTTTGATTTGCACCACGAGTACTGACTTGGCACTACTGGCTAACTGTTGAGGTCATGAAGTCTTGTGACCTCCACGCCCTTTAATTTGCACTATGAATACTGACTCGACACTAGTGGCTAATTGTTGGTGGGTCGCAGGGTCTTTTGACCTCCACGCCCATTTGCTTGCACCGCAAGTTAGACTCGACACCGGTAGTTAACTGTTGGTAGGTCAAGAGGCTGTTTAACCTCCACACCCATTTGCTTGCACTGTGAGTAAACTCGACACTGGTGGTTAATTGTTGGTGGGTTATAGGGTTTTTTTACCTCCATGCCTATTTGCTTGTACCACGAGTTAGACTCGACACTAATGGCTAACTGTTGATGGGTTGTAGGGTATTTTGACCTCCACGCACGTTTGCTTTCACCGCGAGTCAAACTCGACACTAGTGGCTAACTTGGACCTCAATTCGCTTTATTGATTTGTCTCTTATAAAAAACGTACATCCAGGAAAGAAAAATAAATGCTTAGAAGTAACTTCTTAGGGATTAAACCTCTTTAAGTATTCAGCATTCCATGGGTGCTGCAACTGCTTTCCCTGACTATCCTTAAGACGGTAGGAACTTGGTCGGTTGTAGGCTACAACTACGTAAGGGCCTTCCCCTCGTGGTCCAAGCTTTCCCTCACCCTGGGTTGTCATGCTTGTCTCCCTAAGCACCTAGTCAAACAACCTTGAAAGACCTGGGCTTGACTCACTGGTTGAAATAGCATTCAAACTTCCTTTTGTTGAGGATGTTCTGCACTTCCGCTTTTTCCCTCATCTCTTCTAATAGGTCGAGATACTCCTCAAGTGTTTCATTGTTGTCAACTAGGTTGAAGTGACAGATTCGGTATGTGGGCAAGCCAACTTCTACAGGGGTGACTGCTTCACTCCCAAAGGCGAAAGTAAATGGCATTTCACCCGTTGGGGTCTTCACTGTTGTTTTGTAGGCCTATAAGACCTCTGGGAGTTCTTTTGCTCACTTTCCTTTCTTGCCGCCAAGTTTCTTCTTCAATATCCCCAAAAAGGATTTGGTTGGTTTTTCTGCTCGGTTTGCTTCTGGGTGCCCTGGTGGTAAGTACTTTACTTAGATGCCTAGTTCTCGGCGCCATTCTCTATAATGGTCTAAGTCGAATTGCTTCCCGTTGTCAGAGACTATGTTGTTAGAGTTGCCAAATCTACACACAATATTCTTCCACAGAAACCTATGCTGTTAGGGTGCTGCCAAGTCTGGTTCAAATGCTTGGCCGTAGATGATAGAGTTCAAGCCAAAGACATATCGATGGCATCAGCGTGTGATTGCTACGTGCAGAGATGCCAGGAAAACATTGATCACATTCTCTCCTTAGGCGAGGTGGCTGAAGTGGTTTTGCGACGGGCTAGTGTGGTGTTGGGGATTCCTTTTCAACGGCTTCTTCCCTGAAAAAATAGAGTCACAAGCTGGTTCTCCTATGCTCAAAATCCTCTATCAAAGGTATTTTAATTGGATTGATTCCATGTTTGCTTACATGGTGTCTCTAGAATAGAAGATGAGCAAGAATGGAGGGTGTGCAACAAAGTGTGGACAGCTTTGGAGACGAGTTTGGTACTGGGTTAGTTCTATTGCTGAGAACACAAGTGCTTTACGAAAACTTAAGATGCTGGATATTGCTATTATGCAGGAATTTCA
The DNA here is from genome assembly GCA_003123785.1 of Pterocarya stenoptera. Taxonomy (NCBI): domain Eukaryota; kingdom Viridiplantae; phylum Streptophyta; class Magnoliopsida; order Fagales; family Juglandaceae; genus Pterocarya; species Pterocarya stenoptera. The sequence goes on along the minus strand of QEOT01124279.1, from coordinate 53,058 downwards.
ACTTCTGAATCAGAGTATTTGGCCAGGCCAAGTAAACTTATTTCGTGGGTTAAGCCTCCTACATGTTGGATCAAACTTAATTGTGATGGTAGCTGTGGGGGAAATCCGGGTAATTCAGGAGGTGGAGGTATTATTCGGGATTGTCATGGCATGGCAAAAGCGGCTTTTTCAAGTCATTTTGGATACGGTACAAATAATAGTGCAGAATTAAAAGCAATCCTGGAAGGAATTCGTTTGTGTAAATGGCTTCATTATTTTAATGTGATAATTGAAAGTGACTCTCGCATTGTTGTTGATTAGCTACGAGAAGGTAGATGTGCCTTATGGTATCTTTGAAATTTTTGGGAGGATCTTGTGGCGGAGCTAGAAGGGGTGAATTTCATGGTGCTATATCAATATAGGGAAGGTAATAGTGCGGCTGAGTTTTTTGCTAGAGAGGGAGAATTGGGAAAGAACATGATTTACAATGAGCATCATCTTTTACCTCATTATCTTAAAGGTATNTTTTTTTTTTTTTTTTTTTTTTTTATCTTTTTTAGCCTTGGGCTTAGGCTTGTTTAGAGTTATATGTTATTCTTTTTCTATGCCTGTTTAGACTCACTGTATTATAGGCTTGTTTAGATTGGTCCTTGCTTTATGGTTTGGTATTTGTGAGGGTTTTATTCCTTATATGTTATCTCCCAAATGTTTGGTTTGTAACCAAGGTATTTCTCTGTCATAAGTAAAGGCTTTTTAATAAACTTGGGATGGGGTTACGAATGAGTGGTTATCGGCTATTTGATAAAATAAAAAAATAAAATAAAAAACCTTTGTTGTGATGGTCGTGAGGGGCTCTGCTTCCGCCCAATTTGTGAAATAGTCCACTGCCACGATTGTATGCTTTACCCCACCCTTCCCTGATGGAAAGGATCCGACCAAGTCGACTCCCCATTCGGTGAACGGCCATGGGGCAGTGATAGAGAGTAGTTTCTTTGGCAGACAGTGTGGGACTAGGGTGTAGACCTGGCATTGAGTACTCTTCTTTGCAAAGTTTTAGCATCCTTTAAAACGTTGGGCCAATAATATCCTGCCCTGAGAGCATTCCTTACTAAGGCCTTCCTGCTCGAGTGGTTACTGCAGATGCCCTCGTATATCTCTATCAGGACATACTATGCTTCCTCAAGTGAGATGCACCTTAGCAAGGAAGCCGCAAAACCCTTCTTATACAAAACTCCATCAATTCCTTCTCACTTTCCTTGCTGCCTCTTTCCCTTCTAGAAGCTTGCCAGCTTCTAAGTACTCCAATATCTCTTTAGCCCACTCTGGCCTTGAGGGACCTACATGGTTCTTTTGGTTTCCAATTGCTGGAATTTCAATAACCTTCTTATGTACTTCCCAAGGCAACTCCCTGTCATCCCTTATAGAGGCGGCCTTGGCTAGCCTATCAGCTATTGTGTTGTCCGCCCTTGGGACTTGTTCCAGTCTAAAATAAGTAAATTGGTCGCGGATCTCTAGTACCCGGTTGAAGTATTGTTTTTAATTTTTCTCTTTTCGTGGCATAGGCCCTAGTCACTTGGTTTACAACTATCTGGGAGTCGGCTTTTGCTTCGATCTTGTTGGTGCCAAGAGTCTTGGCGATTGAAAGTCCTGCTATTAAAACCTCGTACTCCACTTCATTCTTAGTGGTCTTAAAAGCGAGTGTGGCCATGTAGTAGTATTCCTATCCTGTCTCTCCAATGATGTAGATCTCAATACCTTCTCCTTTTTGGCAAGCTAATTCACCGACAAACACTGTCCAAAGCTGGGTGGGAGCTGCCATTTCAATATTTGCTGGGAAATTGGTGAACTCAGCGACAAATTCTGCTAATGCTTGCCCTTTTAGTGTACTCTTGGGCATGTAGTCAATATCGAATTTGTTGAGCTCTATCACAATGCTTTGAATACTGTTTCGGTGACCGTTTCGGTCGAGGCATTGAAACAAGATATTTCGGTACCGGTATCGTTTCGGATACCGTTTCGGAATAGTCGATATATGAATAAATTATATATATTTATAAATTATATTCTAAAATAATAGTATATATATAAATAAGTTATATATATATGTATATAAATTATAAATAGTCTAGTTTGAATTGAAGGGATTTAAAAACGAGTCTGCAGTTTGAAGAAATGAAAAAAAATAAATAAATAAATGTAAAGGCCGAAATATGTATATAGGCCGAAATCCGATATATCGGCCGAAACAGGCCGATACGGCCGAAATTTTGGCCGATACGAAACACCATACTTGTCTGTACCGGCTACCCGGCCGGTATGGCATATTTCGGCCGTACCGGCCAGTACGAAACGAAATTTAAAACTTTGCTCTATCTACCACTTGACTAGTCTTCTTGAGCTGTCCGGCTTCTGCAGTATTCTCCCACGAGGGTACTCTGTCAGTACCCTTATAGGGTGGGCTTGGAAGTATGGCAGCAACCTCCTAGCGGTTATCACTAGAGCAAATGTTAGCATTTCCATCTACGGATACCTGGCCTTGGCGTCTTTCAGTGCATGACTTGTGTAATACATTGGAACCTGTGCTGCTCCTTCTTCTTTGCACAACACTGCTGACACGGCGTGGGGGGGCACTGCTAAGTACACGCACAAGATGTCCACTGGGTTGGGCTATTTTAGCTAGGGGTTGGCCAAGTACTGTTTCAGTTCCTCGAAGGCTCGATCACAATCTTCATTCCATGGATGTGCCTTCCTTAATACCCTAAAGAAAGGGAGACACTTGTCCGTGAACCTCATACGAACCTGTTTAAGATAGCTACCCTCCTACCAGTCATTGGGCATCATTAATGGTCCATGGCGGTGCCATGTTTAAGATGGCGTCAATCTTCTTGGTGTTTGCCTCGTTGCCCCTCTTTGACACTATGACTCCCAAGAACTTGCCCGAGTTGGCCCTGAAAGCTCACTTAGCAGGGTTCAACTTCATCTTGTACTTGTGTAGCACTGCAAAAGATTCTCTGAGGTCTACTAAGTGTTGCGCAGGTTCTTTACTCTTTACCAGCAAGTCGTTGATGTATACCTCCATGGTTTTGCCAATTTGGTGCTTGAACATCTTGTTTACCAGCCTTTGATATGTCACCCCATCGTTTTTCAACCCAAAGGGCATCACTCAATCACAGTAAAGGTCTCTATCGGTGATGAATGCCATCTTTTCCTCATCTGTCTTGTTCATTCGGATCTGATTATACTCTGAATACGCATCCATGAAGCTTCGAACTTTTCACCCTGCAATGACGTCAATTCGTGGAAGTAGGAAACTGTCCTTTGGGCTGACTTTGTTCAAGTCAGTGCAGTCCAAGCACATTCTCCACTTCCCATTTGTCTTCCTGACTAGCACCAAGTTGGACATCCACTCTGGATAGTACACCTCTTTTATAAACCCCGTCGCCAATAAACAGTCTATTTCCTCAACTATGGCCGTGCATTTCTCTATACTAAAATACCTTCTTTTTGGCATACCTTATTTGCCTCTTGGTTGACACACAAGTTGTGTTCTATGATTGTGTTGTCAATTCCTGGCATATCTTCATGGCTCCATTCGAACACATCTTCATGTTCAACTGGCAAATGTTTTAATGCCTCTTGCATTCTGGCGACAATCTCGTCCCGACTCTTGTAGTGGCATTTGGGCCTCCTAGGTATAGGGCCACAATTTCTAGAGGCTCATTTATTTCAACTTGCATTAGGTTGTCTTCGCCTCTCTCTTCTATGTCCTAGCTATCTTCGACCAAGTGCGGGGGAGGTGGCTGTTTGCTCCTACTATCCACTGTGCACACAGTAGGCACTCCCACCTTCAGCTTCTGAACGTAGCACTCCCGTGTCAGGATCTGCTCACCACAGACCTCACCAATACCCATTTTAGTTGGGAATCTCACCTTCAGATGGTAAGTGAAGGTGACTAACTTCAAGTCCTTGAGGGTCAGCCTTCCCAATATGGTGTTAAGGGACGATGGAGCTTTAACCACCAGGAAATCCGTCATTGTGTTGACCATGTGAGCGCCTTGGCCAACTGTGATTGGCAGCGCAATGGCGCCTATGGGTTGAACAACTTCTCCCAAGAACCCCTTCAGTGGAGATGGTGATGGATGCAGCTTGTCAGGGCTAATGCCCATCCTAGTGAAAGCGTCCCAAAATAAGATGTCTGCCGAGCTTCCATTATCTATCAAAATCCATCTGGTCATGTAGTTGGCAATCAATAAGGTGACAACTAAGGTGTCATCGTGGAGGTACAGATACTCTTGGCAGTCTTCGTCTCCAAATGAGATAGTAGGGGTTGCATTTAACCTGGTCTTGACCCCGTGGTTGTCGGGGGGTGTTATGTCTTCGTTCCTCCTCCGGCCTTTGGCGTTTGAGGCTTTTGATCCGCCTATTTTCATGCTTATGACCTTCTTCTTTCTTCTGCTTGAGATAGTCAGCCAACATTCTTTCGAGCTCCTTGCTTCTTGCGAGGTTGGCGACCCTCTTCTTTAATGTAGAACAATCCTCAGTCCAGCGAGTATCGGACTGGTAGCAATCCTCATACCGGAAAATGTTCTTCCTCTCTTGTTGCCTTATTATTTTATACACTCATGTTATTGTGAATGAGGTGGCGCTTTGATCTCGTTGATTGGAATACCTCCTCGTCTTTCATCCTAATGACTTTACCCAGTCTTCTTGTCTTTGAAACTATTCTTGTTCTTGGCTTCCGACTTGATCTCTTGCTTCCTTGGCTCTAGGAGAGCCTGTAACGTGTCCTTAGCATTTGCGAAGTTGTCTACTCTGTCCATAAACTCCCTCAGGGTGGAGGGATTTTTCTGGCCAACTCAGCCATGAACGAGCTCTAAGGCCAAATGGCCCTCAAAAGGCCAGCTAACGTAATCTTTTCGTATTGGTCGTCTATGGTCAGTCTTTCCTTGTTGAAACGGGTCAAATACACTTTCAGACTATCTCATTCTTTTTGCTTGATGGTCAGCAGGTAGGCGGCCGGTCTGCGGCGCCTCCTACTTGCCATGAATTGTGTAAGAAATTGTTTGGCCAGTTCCTCAAAATTGCTAATGGATCCTAGTTGCAAAGTCTCAAACCAGTCTTGTGCTATTCCTTTCAATGTCAATGGGAAAGTTCAACAAGCCACCTCCCCTGGAAATCCATGGAGGGTTATGTGTGCTTTGAAGTTTTCAAGGTGATCCACAGGCTCTCATGACCAGTCATATAAATCAATTTGAGGAATTTTAAACCTCAGTGGGAGGGGCACCGCCATTACTTCCTCTCTATAAGGAAGGTCAATGCGGATAAGCAGTTGTTCCACTGAAGAGGATCCTCCCATCCTTCTTGCCATCTCTCCACATTTGTCGACAAGACTGCATGCTTCGTCGTGTAGTCTCTTCTTTTCCAGGTCTTCCATATTTACGCCTCTTGCACTGTATGCATCTCATTCCACTTGTCCATTCTGGACAGGTGGTGCAGCGGCATTCTGTCGCTTTAATTCTTCGTTCTCCTTTTGTAATTGCTCCACCACTATCACAGCCTCTCTACGCTTCTGCTCAGCTTCTGACAACCTTGCTTCTATCCACTGTATTCATCTCTTAATCACAAGTTGCTTGAGATCGTGTAGTAATTAGTATGCAAAAATTGCACTGAAATCTGCAAAGATCCAATAGGCAGCTATCCCCTACATTGGGCAGATAGCAAGCCTAATTTTAGCATATTTAGATTTTCACATACATATTAATTAAAATTTTGTCTTTTACAAAAATATTGGGATGAACAATAAAAAAAGATTTACCTTTTACTTGTACAGCCTATAAAATGCTCCCGTGACGGTAGCATCACTCAATTTTAAAGAGTTAGGTAAGAAACTTTAGGGCTTTGTTAAGGATAATAAAAGGCAAATTGTACATTAGGCAACTATATAAAAGTTTACTTTCTGAAAAGGCAATAATGCTTTAGATATATGGGAGTTCCTTCCTCATGATAAATGCTTGAATGTGATAAATAAACCCACGTGCTAATTTCATTCACTCATATAGCTAGCTGACGTCTGATCCACGCATGACGACCACTTTGTTAGGCCGAGTACCTCAGTTTCGATTCTTTCACTTTTTCAAGGGTATTTATAATTAAGTCAAGAGTGGAAGTCAATCAATCCAACTGTCTTTTTTTATTGAAATAAGTAACAATATTATTCCGGACAAGGTTGGTTGTTCAACCCAGGAACTGTATTTATGATGTGTCTATCTGTTATCATATATTAATATAATGTTATGAATGATACACAAAGATTATTACTCGCACGTACAAAGTTGTCCTTTTTTTCCTAACTATATAAAACTAGTATTCCCCTTGCTGGAATGGTGTGACACATTTATAAATTAGTCTCTTCTTTTTTTTTCTTTTTCTTTTTTTATGTTAATGAACCTCTCCAAGGCGGGGTGATTCGAACTCACTCTAGCAGAATAAACTCCGATCTTGTACACCGCACTTTCAGAAATTTTTTTATACAAAACTGATTAAATCACTAACTTTTCATCAGTGAGTGTGGCCCCAAAAGATTATTTGCACCTATGAGATGTTGAGCCTTCGATTTTTAAGGAAGTGATACTCCAAAACCAAAAACTTCACTACTTAGACTAACCCCTTATTAAAGTTTTTATAAATTAGTCCTATGTAGGAATCGTAAATTTATTAAGTGAAATATGTCATAATTAGGAGTGAATACCGTAAACCATTAATTATATCATAAAACATAACTTTTAGAACTATGCCTCTTCTCAATTTTTCGTTTCCCAAATGATGTACTATTTTGGAGGCTATTGTATCTTTTTTTCTTTTTATTGGCATTGAGTGTACCATATTTTTTATTGGCATTGGCTATAAAATAGTTGTAAAATAATTGTACATATTTATAACTTTACCATAAGTCTGCTGCCAGAAACTAGTGAATAGGGAGTAGTGCTACAACTAAACGCACAACAAAATATATATATAAATAAATAAATTATAAAAATAAATTTATAAATTGACGTGATTTTATTTTAATACATTAAATCTATTTTACAATAAAAGTAACTTTACAATTTGACATATCATATTTAACCACATCAATTTATGAGTTTGCTTTGATCATGAAATTTCCTCTAGCAAAAACTTTTCTCTTAAAAAAGAGCAAAGAACCAATTCATGATATACGTCTCCAATCTATGACACTTTTTTTTGTTTTTTGAATCAACCAATCCATGATCATTTGCTAGGGCTGTTAAAAGCTCTTAGATTGGATTCAAATCCTATGATGCTTCAGATACAGCATTATCATTGATTAATCCAGGATGCAGAACCCTTATTGCAGCAACTTGCACTGACAATACATAATTTTGATTTCAAGAAATTCACCAAAGTCTAAAGAGCAGGTGCAGTTAGCTTTACGAGGTGCTTGGGGAATACAAATCATGCACATAAATCTGAATGAGAACCATGGGAATTTGAGGCACCTTAACTTAGAAACTTTCCCATAAATTTCTAACTTGATGCACTATCATAGTTGGAATATCTTACTCATTATCTTGAGACTTT
>QEOT01124279.1:23505-35940 GCA_003123785.1 Pterocarya stenoptera | reverse complement strand
TGTGCCTTCTAAAGTGGCTTTCTTTGTATGGACAGCTGCTCTTGGGAAGATATTGACCAAAGACAACTTGAGAAAGAGGGACTACATTGTGATGGATTGGTGCTAGTTGTATAAAAAGAATGGAGAATCAGTGAACCACTCACTATTGCATTGTGAGGTGACAATGGTGCTGTGGGATGAGATCTATAAAAGAGTCGACGTCGCATGGGTTATGGCGTTGAGGGTGGTGGATTTATTGGCCTGTTGGAGGGAGATTCAAGGCTATCCTCAAGTGGCAATAGTGTAGAAGATAATTCCGTTGTGCATCATGTGGTGTATTTGATCAGAAAGAAACGAGTGGTGTTTTGAAGATAGGGAGTGTACAATGGCGAAGTTGCAAAATTTTTTCATACACACTTTAATGCTTTGGTTTTCAGCCATTGTGCTTAATGGAAATAATGTGCATGACTTCTTGTCTTTATTCTCTTGATCTTAGAATATATTTAGGTGTTTTTTTTTATATACTTCCTGTATACATAGACTATGCCTATTTCATTCATATCAATAAAATTAATTTTACTTATCAAAAAAATATATTAACACCAAAAGCAGTTTATTTTTGTCTCATCACATTCCCTTTACTTACTGGGTTAGAACTATTACTTTTTATAAGATAAGAATTTATTGATATGAAAAAAGACTATTACCCAGTACACTAGAAGTATACAAGAAATCCGCTTAACTAGGAAAAGAGAAAAGTGCTAGAAAATCTTGAGAAGAAGAAACAAAGCAAGCTACATTGTTTGATACATTTTCCAATGACACAGGGTACTAAACAAGAAAGACTTGAGGTCTGACAACAACCTTTCACATTTCGTTTCTTTCACTCCAAATACTCCAAAATAAGCAAGGGCTTAGAATCCTGATGTTATCCGGGTAATCTTACTTAAAGTCACTGTCCAAGTGAAGTTGTTACACTTGGGGAGCCTTATTCATCCAAATATGCTTCCTAGATTTTCACATTACGTGTAAGGGAGAAGTTCAAGCCCTTTATAATGGTTCCAATGGGCTCCTAATTGTAACCTTGACTAATCCTTTTGGAGTATAGGTCAAAATGTGGCCTAGGCTTTTCTTGCTATTACAAATGGTAGAAGACAATCTCAACATGTGAGATTTGAGCCATAAGTGTGGAGATTGTAATACCCCAAATTGTGCCACCTATGCCGGAATGCCAAACAAGGACGTCGGAGGGGATTTAAGGGGGAGAGATTGTAATCCCTGAATTATGTATAGGAAGTGGTGAATAGGATCCCACAGTGCTTGGTAGGGAGAACTTCAAGCCCTTTACAATTGATTCCAAGGAGCTCCAATTTTAACATAGACTAGTCCTTTTGAAGTATAAGCACAAACGTGGCTTGAGTCTTCCTTGGTTTGTAACAAAAGGCACTAACATGAGGGCACAACACATTTATAAAATGATTTTACCTCGAAGTTTGAGCACTCCTTCCCTAGATGAGCCCCAAACCGTTTTATCTTCACCATTATGTCCCATCATACTCGTATACAATCAATCAAAGAATTATATGCATCTTAGTCAATCATTGATCTCCCAAACAAAATTGACACCACTGAAAAAAAATCATGGAAGATAATGACCCACCACATAAGCAACCTTAGAGTGAAGGGTTTTAAATAACTCTAACCTTAGGGTAAAGGATTCTCAATAACTTGGGAAGACACCTTTCAAAGATTGGTCACCACACCACACCACACATCATGCCAAAAGCAGATCCTAGACCTGTCGCCCATAATAAATCTGGGAAAGTAGGAGAAGTTCCCCAATCCCCAATGATGTTTTTCCAAAGACCAAAATAGTAAGATTCATTTACCTCATGGGAACTCCAGTCACTACCCAAGCTTCCATACTTGGTGTCCACTAGAACCCTCCAAGGGCTATCTTCCATATGGAGAACACTATAGCCATGTCCCCATCAAAGCTGATTAAAGAGAAACTTATTTATAACCCCCAAAACACCTTCAATCATTAATCATACCTTGGTCCACTTCAAAAGATGTGGCTTAAACTCCTCCCCCATACTTCCCCTCAATGCAGCTTCTCCGATTGGTTGTAAACTCCCACAGGTAGTGGGAAAAGGGACATATAATAGCTAGCAAGCAGATCACGTATTCTTGAAAATTGTGCTTCTACTTCCTAAGACAAATACAGCCTCTTCATATCCACCAATCAATACTTCATCTTCTCTATATTATCAAACCAAATATTTTTAGCTTCAAAGGGAACTCCGAGGCAGGACCAAAATAAGTCATGGGTAAGCTAGAAGTCCTACACTCAGGAATTTCCACCATACTAGCCACATTCTCAACCCTACCAATTGGAAGCAAATCCAACTTAGCCAAGTTAATCTTCAAACAAGAGACGGCCCCAAAGCAAAGGGATAAGCAATGCAAGTAATGGTGATAGCCTTTGTTTGCCTCACAAAATACTAAGGTATCATTCTCTGGACAAAAGATGAGAGATATTGAGCCCTACAGTCTACTCCATTCCCGGAACCCACAAATAAGCCACAAATAAGCGTTACCTTCCTCAACTTCTCTGTCAAACAAAGATCTATTTTCTTCAATTGTTTCAAGGCCCTTTAACTCTTCAAAGAGAAGATTCTTATTTTTCCCAACATCACCAAACTACTCATTCCAAACTTGTAGGCCATCTTTTAAGGCCATAACTTTACACGCAAAACTATAACTTTGAGTACATTGAAAATAGTAAGACCCCCACCATTGCTTCACTTTTTTCACAAAGCCTTCAAACTTTAAGCCACATATTTTCAAAATGTAAATATTGTTTACCAACTTAAATATCCCTACAATCAAAAGAATGGGGAAATGATCAGAAACCAACCAATTCTGACAAGTGATTCAGTCTAGACCAAGAAGGAATGTCTCAACAATTCAACCATGTAAAAGTCCCACCCACCATTGGCATATCAATTTGGTTCTACTCAAATATGGTAACTGAAAACTCCATCATGGGTCGACACAAGTAAGCTTCACCCGAGTTTTCACTAGGAAAGTACCTACATTAAAATCTGCCCCAGCACACCAATGCCAGTTCCACCAACTCAAAAACCAGCTAGTTCATGCCATTCTCATATTATCACAAACTGGTTTAGGAGTAGAGGCCAATTCCTTCAACTCAAGCTCATCCTTTACATTCCAAAAAGAGCATGCCATGTTATGCTCTCCCGCACAAGGATCAATTATTTCCACTATCTTACTATCCCACATCATCAAGATACCGCCCAAGGCCCATTTCAATTCCAAGTAACACCAATCCACATTTTGGCCACTTCAAATATTGCGAACAATACTTTTTGATTGAGACATGTTTTCAATTTCCCAAAGAGAACAAACTAAATCAGCTTTCTGATCTACAAGCACGTTTCCAACATGAAGGCGCTTATCCTCGTCATTAAACCCCCTAACATTCCACCATAACATCTTAAGCTTCATGAATAAATAAAAGTGCACTTCACTCTGTTTTTTTTTTTTTTTTAGTAATGCTAGAGAGAAGCCACCATAGTAGTGCACACTTTGCACTCACTATATGGCTTCTTCTCCAACTCTCATTTTTTCTCTCATAATTTCAACTTTAAGAGATAGACGGTTTGGATGAAACCACATATTGTGTACAAAAGTGGCTGCTGCCGACAGTGGCTTCTCCCAAGAATTTTTTTTTTTTTTTTTTATAAGTCTTCCCCTTAACTCTACCATGGCTAGAGTCACAATTACTCATTTTTAATGGAGCATGTCAGCATTTTTAACTCAGTTGGTGTTCTAATGAGGTGAGTGGACCTCATGGAGTTGGGCTTTGGAAACATATTAGAAGAGGGTGGGACATTTACGTAGCACATACTTGTTTCAAAGTCGGCAATGGAGTTAAGGTAAGATTTTGGCATGACTTATGGTGCGGTGACCGGGCACTCAAGGATGTTTATCCACAAGTTTATAGTTTAGCAAAAAGGAAAGAAGCAGCTATAGCAGATTTAGTTATCTTTTCCAATGGCTTTTCCCAATGGAACCTCACTTTCCATAGAGATGCACAAGATTGGGAGATGGATGACTTTTCAGCATTTTTTGACCTTGTGTATTCCACTCGTGTGTCGAGGGAAGGTGAAGACAAGATATATTGGCGTCCCTCTAAGAAGGGAGTTTTTTCGGCCCGCTCTTTCTATCATTCCTTGAGCATGCACAACTCTGCCCCGTTCCCATGGAAGAGCATTTGGAAGACAAAGGCACCTCTAAAGGCTGCTTTTTTTGTATCGACGGCTTCTTTGGGGAAGATTCTTAGCATTATAGTTATGAACTGGTGTTACATGTGTAAGAAGAGCGGAGAGTCTACTGACCATCTATTACTACATTGTGAGATTGCCATGACCTTGTGGACCAAAGTCTTAGCACGTTTGGGGTTAGCGTGGGTGATGCCAAAAAGGGTATGTGATTTTTTAGCCTCTTGGAGAGGTATTAGGGGCAACTCTCAAATTGCATCCATATGGAAGATGTTACCTATTTGTCTATGGTGGTGCATTTTGAGGGAGCGGAACGCAAGATGCTTTGAAGATCAAGAGAGATCAATGGAAGAATTTAGAATTTTGTTTTTCAATACTTTACTCCATTGGTCGATTGTAATTGATTTTCATGGCAGGTCTTTTCATGATTTCCTCGTATCTCTAAACTAGACTTAAACTTGCTCATGTATATGTCCCGTATACTTGGGCTTTTTTTGTCTCTCTTTTGATCAATAAAAATTGTTTACCAATAAAAAAAAACATATTTATAAATTAAAAAAAAAAAAAGCATTTTTAACTCCTTAGGCCTCTCCAAACTGGTTTAGGATTAGAGGCCAATTCCTTCAACTTTCTACTAGCTTCAATGGCCACAAATAAAGCCTAACGTTCCTTTTCAAGCCTTCACATGAAACACCAACAATGTGGAAATTTTCGGATTTTCTGTAAGCATTCAGAAGTTCTTGATAGCCCACTCTCTAGGGGAAGACACATCATTACTGGCTCAGAATACAACGGTTCCTCCCAAATGCCTATAAATATCGAAAGAGTGTTTAATTAAAAGGCCATATTTTCCTGCCCTAATGCAGAGCCCAATGCACAGCTATCAATAGGATCAAATCACACGCCTACCCCCTGCTTGGGTCGATCCATGATCCCCCCCCTATTGCCTACAAACATCAAAAGAGTGTCTAAATTACAAGGGCATACTTCCCTGCCCTGCTGGAAACCGCAATTTACAGCTATCAATTGGATCAAATCATAAGCCTTCCCCCTGCTCAGACTATCCACAGCCCCCCTGCTCAGACTATCATGCTAAATTACAAATTACATTCCCCATTATTGTAACAAGATTTAAACATTTTGCAAGTTAGCTTATAACATGATAGTACATCTTTTCTTCTTAAAACTTTGGTTTTAAGGCTCCAAAGATTGTAAACCCACCCACTCTCCTGTTTCTAAAAGCCATCCCTCACCAGTTAATCAAGTCAGATGGGCTAAGCACAAAACTTCTATACAGAGAGTTGGAAGTTCAAAAATCCATAGAGCATCAATGACAACTAGGTCAAGTTCAGGGTTAAAAGTAGTGCCGAGCCCGAACATGTGGAAGATATATACTGAGGTTTGAGATCAAGTTCAGGGTTTCTCACATCATGATTGGACTAACAAGGGAGAGGAAAAGAATTTACAAAATTCGTAGGAAGAACTAGCAACAACTAGAAATTTGCAGTAGATATACCAAATAATTCTAAAGTTACCTCATCAAAGACTTTGGCATATAGTGATAGGGCAACAGGGGCGTTGTATATACCAGCACACCCACAAGAACATTCTTTTCTTCGTCTCTCATGTGGAGCACTATCAGTTCCAAGGAAAAATCTTTTACTTCCACTAGTCACAGCTGCAACAATAGCCTGTCCTATATGAGAAACAAATGAATGAGTTCATGTAACATAGTCAGAAGGAGAGTCCCTTTCTGAAACTATCAATATAAATTTCTACTATGTGAATAGTTTGTAAGTAAATCATAGAAACCAAAAAATAATAGCTTAAAAATTAATTACCAGGGGATTCTAACCTTAGCAGCTGCTGTCAAACAAAGACAACTAAAATTGCTTTCCCAAAAACAACTTCAAGTGTTAGATGCTATTTCAACATTGAAACATATTTACAACATCAGGTCAGCGGCATCAAGCATGTCAAACATAGGACCAATCTGACTGCCATTTTACAAAGATAATGGGCATGCTTTATAAGGCCATAATTAATTCGTGTGTTTGGCTCATAAAAGAAAAGGAAAGTTCATGCTTTTGAGAAACAAATTACAAGCCAAGAAATTTGATAGCACATATGGACTTATAAAAAAAAGTTCAATGGCGCATGTGGTAAGAGTGAGAACCAATTGCTGCTCTAGGAAAAATGGAGATTTTTTATGTAACATACTGTGGATCTCTCTTTTGAGTACTGGAAGGCAGTAATTATGCGGCTGCAATCCTCCTTGAAAGAGAGAATTTCGATTTAGAAGAATATGCTGTGGAGTAACAGTGGCGGCTACAGATCCTGAAAGTTAAATCAAGGCAGAAAGCATAAATCTGGAAAAGGAATAAAAATGAAAGTAACAAAAGAAAAGACAAATCAAAAAGTCAATAATGAAAGTGATTAAGGATACCTTCTTTGCAGGACTCAACAAACCTAACAGCATCCATTGTTGTGATATGTTCCATCACTACCCTCAGCTGTGGAAGTCTCTGAACTAAAGGTTGTAGAACAGTTTCAATGAAGACTCTCTCTCGATCAAATACGTCAACATCAGGGTTTGTAACTTCCCCATGAACCTGCGAGAGAAGAAGCACAACTATATAAAGAAGTTTTTCTTTTATAAGTCAACCATATAAAGGAGTTAACATGTAAACCAACTTCATCTAAGGGTAGGAAAGCATCACAACATAAATATGTTGCAGCGTTTTAGTTAAAATCATTTGGATTTGGCCTAGGTGATGTAATGCTCTGAGCAGCTTACCCATTCATGATTGGAAGAAGCTCAAACTTTTACATAGAATGTGATTTTAGGCCAGTGAAGTGTGATGATGCCTTTCAATCTTGGACAATTATACATGAGTGTTTTTCCAATGCGTCAAGGAATTATCAACCTCCCACAAAATTCAATAAACCACGAGACTTGTGTGACTTAAGACTTCTACGATTGTCGGATAACAATTTTTCTGTCTGCTAAAGATGTGCATGACATCTAGACAAGGATAATTTTGATCAAACTTCATTAACTTGCAAACAAACCATGAACTGTGAAGCAAGGTCATTGCCGAATTCAGCCTAGTTAGTGTGCAGAAAGAATTAGCTGCTGTTCAGCATTAACTTTAAGCATGTCACTTTTTTTTATCGGTAAACAAGATTTTATTGATCATAAGGATAGGCAAGGGCCCAAGTATAATGACAGTAACTTTTTTTAACTTGCTAAGAATACCATGAAAAAGATAATAACATCAAACGAATCACCAATAGAAAGAGCCACAAAAGTAACAACATGGACACCACTTAGAAAAGTACAGAGAAGAAGAGAGTTAGAATAGTGAATTTACCAACAAAGGCATATTTTGTTCAGCCATCTCCTCAAGGACGGGTAGACATTTCCCAAAAAGATCCGTAACCCCATCTTGAGAATTAGTTGTAGCACCAGCAGGATACAACTTCACAGCAAATACAACCCCACTTCTTCCTGTCAATCCAAGAATTAAGCCCAATCTCATCCACAAATGAAATGTTGACCAAAATAACTAACTAATAAGTCGACCCTATACTCTTACATTTAAGGTTTTCTCTTAAATATTTAATATTAACTCTCTCCTAAATCAATCAACCAACATTTAACAGCAGAGGCAACCCCATATCAGAATCATATGTTTCCAAGCAAAGAGAACACATGAATTTAAAGTGAAGCAACAATTTTAGTCCTGGATGTATTTTGAAACAGCTCAAAGCACGAGTAAAATCATAGTGACAATTTTTTTCCAAATGTTATTCGATTGAAAACTCCTCAGTTGCATATTTTAACAACACTCACTTGCAAACTTGATCTCTTCTGGGTTTGTCGTATCTGTCAAATAAAGTGTCATAAGAGGAGTGAAGTTGATATTGGCAGGCAGAGCTTTCAAGATCGATTCTCGATATGCCACAGCAGCAGCTGTGGTTGTAATGGGGGGCTTCAGATTCGGCATCACTATTGCCCTTCCAAAATGAGTTGCACTATAAGTGCAATAGTTTCGAGACAAGAAAGGAACAACTCAAATGGTATTCATACTCAGGAGACTTTTCCAGCAAAAATGGATAATGATGTGCAACGACCAAGAACAATTCGCACTGAAATTCAAACTACCTGTGACAGACAACAGCTTCAAGCATGTCCCCATCACGGAGGTGAAGATGCCAATCATCAGGTTGTGTTAGAGTGAGCTCCATCTTAGGTCCTTTGCACCTTAATTGCCTAGGCCCTTCAATCTTTCCCACCGGGAACTTCAATGCCTATATATTAACAAACAAAAAGAAAATGAAGGCAATCAAAAGCATTAAGTTTAAACTCTTTATACGGTAATTGCAATGCCTTTGTACATACTTTCGAAGGAAGGACCAAAGTCTTAATCATTCTATAAGCCACCACACAACCGAAAGCCTCTCTAGAAAACGGGGATTTTTTCTGCTAAAATTGAAAACTTAATATCAGAACACAAAAATGCTACAGAGAAGCCTCTTTATATATAGCACACTCCGCACACCCCAACGTGGAGGCGACGTGGAGTCCTTTAAAAAAAAAAAAAAAAACATAAGTTCGCAAGCGAAAATTTTCAGGTCTGGTCGTTCTTCTTCTTCTTGATATAGCGAACTTCTTCTTCTTTGAAAAAAAAAAGCCGCTTTATATAGCGAAATTTTTCTTCTTCTTCAACCGAAAGGTATTTCTGTTCTGGTCGCATTTCTTCTTCTGTCTGTTCTGGTCGTATTTCTTCTTCTCTCTACTTCTTCAGCCGAATAGCATTTCGTTGGGGGTGGAACTGCACACTCCAGGACGCAAACTCAGAACTCACAAGGCATATTGTTGAAGCCACCCATTGGACTTGATTATTTAAGCCCAATGACAAAGAAATCTGTGCAGTTGAACAACTTGGATATGCATATGCTGCCACCACCACCACCTCCTCCTCCTCCTCCAATTCCGCCAACACCAACACCAAAACCACTACCATGTCCAGACCCTCCACCAAAACTACTACTACCCCAACAACCGCCACCAAAACTACCATGTCAATCACATTTGTTATATGATTGAAAAATCAAACAGATAAAATAAACCAATCCAAATTCAAGCAAAATTAACATAAAAATGACCAAGTAATAACCCTCTTTCTCTCTACAGACTTATGGAAGGGAAATAAATACGCGAAAATGCAGTCCAAAAATTTACAAAAAAAGTCACAGACGAAATACGAAATGTCCCACCCGCCTGGGTATTCGGTGGCTTGCCGTAACGAGATTGAGAAGGAGGAGCCTTTCGTTTGAGATCGTGGTCGGCGAGTGAGCTTCGCCTGAGAAATGTTTCCGTCGAACGGCTGAGGGAGATTAAGTGGAGGAGTTCAGTTTGCCTGAGAAGAAAGAGGAGTGAAGGAGTGAGCTGTTATTCCTTCCGCTGGTGAGTATATGCAGAATTATTCTTTTCTTCATCTTATACATTATATATCATAATTTTTTTTTTATTTATTTCTCTTATTAAATCTGTATTATATGGATGATAAATAAAAAAATATAAATATTTCAAGAAGAGTAAAATAAAAAAAATTTAAAAAAATAAAAAATAATTTAACATATAATATATAAAATGATGCATAACAATACTCATATACAGAAGAGAGGCTGGGTTTGAAATAAGGGTAAAATGATAATTTTTACGTATACAGGATACAATAAGATCTGTTCACCCGAGTTTGGATTTTTTTTTTTTAATCAGCCGGCTCTGGAATCCGGATTCCGGTGACAGATTCCAATTCAGAACAAAACCGGACCGGTACCGTATAGAAAAATTCTGATACACCCAACACCTTCGTTTTAAAAGTTAAAAATTTATATCCATCAAGCTACAGGCATTTGAGTTTTGATATTTCTTATTTGATTTATTTATAAATTATACTTTTGAAATAGCATTTGAGATTTTTATTTGGAAGGCAAACGAATGGGGCGATTAAGTCAACGTATTGTTTTTGAAAGGCAAAGGAATGGGAGGCTTTATACCAACAAGAAATAAAAAGACAAATAGAGATGTTTAATTGGTTTTGCAGAAGACTCCAAACCAACCCAAATTATTCCGCCATGACACTACAAGAATGCAGCATGATGATTTATTATTTAGATCATCACTAAGTTGAATTTTTGAAAGAAAAGAAAAGTCAAAAAAAATAAAAAAAATAAAAAAACGAGTACAATCCGAAACCGAATTTTCTAGTTTCAAAAATCCAGATTCTAACCCGGGTCATAATCGGGTACCCCTTTCAGAACCCAAGTAATCAGTACTACAGGATAATTATTATTATGATGTGGCACTAGATGATTGGAGATTATTTAGTATATTTCACTTGTAAACCTATCATCTATTACCATATCATGAGATAATAGAAATTGAGATGATGAATAAATTTTTTCATTTTTTTATCCCGCCGAGAGTTAGCCACTAAGCCAACCACTAGTCCATTTTTGTTTTACATATCTTTAAACATTTTTAAAAAAATACACAAATTTAGTAAGGGCCTGTTTAGGATTGCAATAGGAGTCTTAAAAAATGCTTAAATGGTTTTAAAAGCTCTTTAATGAAAAATTTAGGTTGTTTGAATGTTACATATTAAAGCACGTTCAGTTTTAAATAAACTAAAAAGTACGTTTGGGGAAAAACATCATTTTTTTCCTCAAACGTGCTTTTTCAGATAATGCAAAATGTAATTTAAATTTTAAAAAGACAGTCATGAACGAAAATACCCATATAGTTTTTAGATAATTATAACTTTCAAACTTTCAAGAATATGGTCTAATCTTTAAAAATTTAAATAATCATAATTTCTACATCAAAAATCACTTTTTAAATTTGTTTCTAAACAAATTTAACATGTTTGAAAGTCTTTTAAACATCTAGTTACCAAACAGTAAATAACTTTTTAATAGTAGAACTTATTACTTAAGTTATAAGTTATAAGTTCTAAAGTTGTAAGTTATATTTTTCACCACAATCCTAAACATGCATTTAATAATCACTTCCTTAATCATTAAATAAAAAAATTTTAAAAAAATAAAAGACATGAGCGGTTAAAATGAGAGGATAAAACCATGGAACAAGTTAACATTTGCCTTTTTTATTAAAAAAAAAAAACAAGATTCCCAACTCCTTGGTATACATTTTTGTTTATTTTCTTGTTGAAAGTTGGAACAGTCGTAATCGTTCGGATTTGAAATAAGCCTGACGTCGGAGAGGATGGTTACGGATTTCGCGACTGCCTCACCTTGGTGGTATGTGGAACCTTTAGGCATTAAGCGAGAGAAAATGATACTTAGCCCCCGTGGATTTGCCCCCTCGAAGTTACCACTCAAGTATTTTAATTTTTTTCTTAATAGTTAAGAAAGTGAGTATTAGTGAAGTTTTATTTTTTCTTTCTTAATAGTTAAGGATATTTACAATATGTTTCAAAGAAAATTTTTTTAAAAAAAAAGTGCAATTTGCACTAGTGATAACTTTGAGGTGGAAAATCCATGAGTTGCACCCTTAAGTGAGTTCCATAGCAGTAAGGAGATGGGCTCGTTTGGATACTAGGAATATTTTAGAATCCATAAATAGTAATAAAATAATTTGACTTAAAATGATTTTTCGGGGAGAAGTGCTATATACATAAAGGAATTACACAAATATAAACTCACAAAGTAATATGTTTTTATTTTATCTGTTAAATCTACTTTACGATAAAAGTAACTTTATAATTTGACGTACATCATCAAGCCATGTCATTTTATGAGTTTACTTTTGTGCAATTCCTTTATGGCTAAAGAATGTAAAAAATAGAGAAAAAGTTTAATTAAAATATTATAAAATTAAAAATTATTTGAATATAATTTTTTAATATTTTTTATGTTTTGAAAATTGAAAAAGTTGTATGAGTTGACTCACACACGGAAGATTTTTATTCTGAGGCCTTGTTGGAGGATGCCAATGTAAGGTGATACCTAGCTCCCTTGGCACATACTGCTTTGATGACCGCACCATCCCTATGCGATACACTGCGTGTCAAGGGCGTAAGAGGCCTATGAATCCACCATTGGGGGGGGGGGGGGG
>QEOT01124279.1:0-23352 GCA_003123785.1 Pterocarya stenoptera | reverse complement strand
GGGGGGGGGGGGGGAAGGGAAAAAGCCTCGAAGCAAGGAGCCTGGAGATAGCAATTCCAACTCTGCTTCGCCACCCCCATTGGGGCAGCATCCGTTCCTGTGGTTTTCATCGGCCAAGATCATCTTCGGCCACCACTAGGGCTGGTACGACTATCCTGCCATGTTTTGTTTCCAAGACCGCATTGTCCACCACCCAACAGAGTGGTTCTACAGTTGCTAACTAGTCCCCAGGGATCTGGGTTGTTTTCGAGGTAGCTGAAGCCCCTAGGCTCGTGGTTGCCCCTTTGATTTCCCTGGCCATTCCTTTCCCTACCCTGCCAGGCAATGCGGGAAGAACCGAGGTCCTTACTACGGCTAAGGAGATGTTGGAGCTGCACTTTTACAGGGCTCTCTTGGAACACCCTTTAAGAGAGTCCAAGATCGTTGTCCCTCCGCCTGAGATCAACGTCGAGACAATTTCCTCCTCTAAGGGGGATGGGTGCATGGTTGGGAGGAGGGGTCTCTATTCACTGGGGAGCGAAGGCGAGGGCGAGGACGGGGATGGGGACGCCTTCAACCCAGGCGAAGATAGGGTCTCTATCAACGAGTCCCCCTTTGTCCATTCGCCTGAGCATGAAGTTACTTCAATGGAGACACCCCTAGTGGTGGTTTCGGAGGAGGGCGAGTTTCTAGTGGTGACTGCAGAAATTGTTGAGGAGGCTTTGATGGCTTCGCTCGAGGCTGGGGTCTTGAAGGTGTCAGCGAGGGCCAATAAAGTTCCGTTGGTCTCTCCTGAGGCCGAGGCTTTGTTGGCCTTCACTTACACCATCACGACCTCAATCGTGGACCTGCTAGAGATTGAGGCCATGACAACAGTTCTCGTGAAGCAGACCATGGTGGAGGAAGCAGAGGTCATCGTCATATCCCCAGAGACTAAGGTGGGGGCTGATCCTGAAGCTGGTGTCAGGGAGGAGGTTGCAGAGTCTCCTCAGGATGGTGCGATAGGTGGCCTTGAGTCTTCGTTTGGCCCTTTACCCGAAGGGTCGGCCAATTCCCTTGCCCAGGAGGATTTCCCTTCCCTACACTTGAGACAGGTTGGGTCAACTCACGAGGCAGGTGGGGAGGGAGTTCCACAAGCCTAGTCCGGGTTTAAGAGAGCTCGTTCTAAGTCCATCCAGGGGATGGTGAGCACGCTTAATGTATTCTTTTTTAGGGTAAGCTTTGGCGTTTCCTTGTACTTCTTCCTCCACCTTCTCTTGTTGCTAACTTGACTCATGTGTTCGTTAGAGGGTAAAATAGTTGGCAGCTTTCATCATGGATGGCTAGAGGACTTTAGAGGTGGAGAACCGGGCCCTATGTTCTCTTTCCAAACTCGTCAGGTTGCATGCCAATCAAGTGAGCAAGGAGAAGGAGGAGCTGGTCGAGACCCTTACTAAGGTGGAGCCCAACCATCGACGAAACCATAAAAGGATTGACTGGCTCCGCCGTCAAATGACTTGGATGAGGTTGGAACTTAACAAGTCACTTGAAGAGGTCAGTTAGTATCGCCTCGAGGTTGCGCTTTGCGGGGAGGCCGAGACAACTTGCAGGGCTTATCTGACAGCCAGGCGAAGGAGCTTGATAAGTTGAAGGAGGTTTTTTAGGAGCTTTAGGAGGAGAACTTAAAGTTGAAGGAGCAACGCGACTCCAACACCTAGTCATACATTTGGCTCAACGACCAACACGAGTCCCTCTCCGAGTTGCTAAAGGGTAGAAAGGACAAGCTTGAGTCCAAGGCCCGGAGCTTGAAGGAGTTCGAGGCCGAGATGGCCAAGGCTCATGCCACAGTGCAGACAAGGAAGTTGTGTGTAGAGGAGTTGGAAGCCAGGCGTGGCGAGATAGAGCATCAGGTGTCCTCTTGCGACTTCATCATCCAGGACTTGAGGTTAGATTTGACACAAGTCCAAGACCTCATTCCCCATTTGAACAATCAACTGAAGCTGGTTAGGACAGTCTGCGACTAGGCCTGGTCCTTTAGTTATATCGAGGGCTTGGAAAAGATGCAAGACCAAACCCGCATGATGACCTGAGGTCCCTAGACGTGAAGTCTTTTCCCCCTAGACGTGAACTGTGCTGAAGCATGGTGCTATTGTGGGCAAGGATCTGATGCCAAATGCCTTTCTTGATGCCTCTGCTGGATGATCATGCACCATCCCGTCTCTTTCCTTCTTCTTGTTTGTACATTATATTCTTCATTCCAAGTGTAATAATAGAAATAGTGTATGCTTTATGATATAATGGATGTAGTTCTATCTTTATTTATCTTTAGCCTTGTATTTTTCTCTGTTCCCTTTTTTTTTCTATGTTTATCGAAGCGCGCGATAGATTTAAAGTTAAAGCAGTGGCTTTCTTCGCTCATTGCCTCGTCATGACCTTTCAGTGGGGATGGTTGCCTAGTTAGTTGGGGAGAGGGGTCACATAACAATGCTTAAAACAACTTGGATTTATTAACAAGAGTAATTTCAATTATAAGCGCAAAATTTAGAAGCCTAAATCGCCTCGTAGACATGAGGGACCTCGAGCAGTTCATAAGACTGGCCTTGCCTGTAAACTTGAGGGAGGTTGAGCAATTCGTAAGACTGTACTTGCCTTCTTGACCCTCAAAGACATGAAGGAGGTCGAACAGTTTGTGAGACTAGAGTCACCTCGTTGACCTTTGTAGAAGTAAGGGAATGTTGAGAAGGTTGAGCAGTTCATAAAACTAGACTTGCCTCGTTGACTCTAATAGACATGAGAGGTCAAGCAGTTTGTGAGATTGGACTCACCTTGTAGACCCCCGTAGAAGTGAGGGAATGTTGAGGAGGTCGAGCAGTTTGTAAGACTAGACTCTCATCATTGACCCTCATAGAAGTGAGGGAATTTCGTGGAGGTTGAGCAATTCGTAAGACTATATTTGCCTTTTTGACCCTTGTAGAAGTGAGGGAAGGTCCAATAGTTCGTAAGACTCGACTCGCCTTGTTGGCACCAAGAAGGTTGAGCAATTCGTAAGAGTGGACTCGCCCCGTTAACCCTCGCAAAAGTGAAAGAGGTTGAGTAGTTCGTAAGACTGGACTCGCCCATTGACCCTCATAGAAGTGAAGGAAGGTCAATTGTTGGATGAGACAAAACACATTCCTAGGAGACAATCACAATTTTATTAATCACTTATCCATCATTGAAATAAAGCATAGCTTACACTTTCAGCAAAAGAACTTCGTAGGTGTTCGGAGTTCCATGGGCACGGTAGGTCTTTTTCCTGTGAATCTTTAACCTGATAAGAGCTTGGGTGGTCGTTGGCGATGACTACATAGGGACCCTCTCATCATAGCCCTAGCTTCCCATCGTCTTGGGTAGTCGTCCCTGTCAATCTTAACACAAAATCTCCCACTTTGAAGGATCTTGGTCAAATTCGCTAGTTGAAGCAGCATTCGACCCTCCTTTTGTTGACCGTTGTTCTTACCTCTGCCTCCAATCTTCTTTCTTTCAATAGGTCAAGCTCTTCTTCAGTTTCACATTGTTGGAATCTTGATCGAAGTGTTGAATCTTATACATGGGTATTCCTACTTCAATAAGCGCCACTGCCTCATGTTCATAGGTAAGGGTGAAGGGTGTTTGATCTATTGAAGTCCTGACTGTGGTTCGGTAGGCCCACAGCACCCCTGGAAGCTCTCTTGCCCAAGCCCCTTTTTTCAGTTGTCGAGCCTCCTCATCCCAAGCAATGTCTTGTTGGTCGCCTCGACTTGCCCGTTAGCCTGTGGGTGTCCCTGGGATGAATATTTGAACTTGATTCCCAAGTCCCTGCACTAGTCACTGTAATGGTCCTAGTCGAGCTGTCTTCCGTTGTTTGATATGATAAAACATGGGATGCCGAATCTGCACACAACCACCTTCCAAAGGAATCAATGATGCTACTCATCGTTATCGACACTAAGGCTTCAACTTCAACCCACTTAGTGAAGTAGTCTATAGCCACCACCATGACCTTCACTCCTCCCTTGCCTGGGGGCAAGGGGTTGACAAGGTCAACACCCATCGTGTGAAGAGCCATGGTGACGTGATAGATGTCAATTCCTGTAGTGGGCAATGAGGTACCGGGGAGAATTCCTAACATTTTTGACATCTTCGGAAAAATTCCTCAGTGTCTTTGAGGACGTGTAGCCATTTGTATGCAGCCCTCATTACCTTGCACGCCAACTCTTTTCCACTGGAGTGGTTACCACACACTCCCTGGTGTACCTTCGTTAGCATGTACTATGCTTCTTCAGACAAGACGCATCTTAGGAGGGGCATGGAATAACCCCGCTTGTACAAAACCTCGTCAATCAGGGTGAAACGCCCTGCTCTGTTCTTGATCTTCTTTGCTTCCCACCTATCGTCAGGTAACTCATTGGCATCCAGTAATTTTATTATGTCCACAGCCATTCTAGAGCTCCCGGCCTTACATCCGAGACTTCTATTGTAGCTATTTCCACCGACCTCACCATTGCCTACTCTAGTAGAGGGAGTCCTCTTGTCTAGACGCAACTTGTGCTAGCTTGTCATCCTTCTAGTTCTCAACTCTTGGTATATGTTGGATCTGGAAGTATCGGAAGCAGCCATCTTTTCTCCTACTAGAGTCAAGTAGTTTTTCAACTTTTTGCTCTTTGTGGTAAACTCCCCTTGGAGCTGGTTGACGACCACCTGGGAGTCGGCCTTTACTTCTATTTCATTGGCTCTCAGTGCCTCAGTGACTACTAAGCCAGCCAATAACCCTTCATATTTTGCTTCGTTGTTGGTAGTTTTGCATGCCAATCTGATGGCGTAATTGTGCTCTTCTCCAATGTCAGTAACGATATGCACTCTCACTCCCCCTCCATCTCGGTAGGAGGGGGGTGCATCTCGAATTTCTTCTAGGAATCCAGTGAACTCTACGACGAAATCTGCCAATCCTTGTCCTTTAACAACGTTTCTGGAAATGTACTTGATGTCGAACTCGCTCAGATCTACCGCCCAGATCATTAACCAACTTGAGACATCCGGTCCTTGCAGAATCTTCTTAAAAAAGGCTTTAGTTAGAACCCGAATTGGGTGTGCCTGGAAGTATAGTCTGAGCCGACGGACGGTCATTATAAGGGCGAAGGGAAGTTGGTCTATGCGGGGATACCTCGCTTCAGCTCCCCAAAAAGGACAACTAGATTAGTAAATTGGTTTCTGGGAGCCCTTCAAGTCTCGCGCCAAAGTCGTAGAGATTGCATGCGAGGAAACAGAGAAATACAGGCTTAAGGCTTCTCCTAGTTCAGCTTGACTAAGTGTGGAGGACTGGCAAGGTACTGATTGAGTCTCTCAAAGGCCCAGTTGCACTCGCCATCCCAAGATGTGCCTTCTGCAACACCCTGAAAAAGGGCAATGTAATACCCTGCTCCTTCCTTCCTTCTGACGTAAGCGATTACGTCTGATGTGATAGCCCGCTCCTTCTCTCTAGTGTCTAAGAGTCCCGTTATGCGTGCCAAACCCTATTGGCGTACTTTTAAAGATACTACATGATTTCTAAATCTAGTTTTGTGTTTTAAAGTTATGTGTATTTTAAATGTATTACTCTCATCGTTATTTAACTAAGTAATATTTTAAATAACTAAATTATAATATCTTTGAAGAACTCCAAATATATTATAATTGTGGGAATTATTTTATATAAATGATTCCAGTTATTTAAAATATTACGTGATTTAAATAATAATGGAATATTTAATTAATTTAATAGCTTTATTCCTTTAAATATTTTAAGTAAGACTTCATCATTTTATAAATGATGAAGGAATATTATTTTAAATAATATCCTATCTTAATTCCTCTCAGTGTTTTTAATTAAGTTAGCTTTTACGC
The DNA here is from genome assembly GCA_003123785.1 of Pterocarya stenoptera. Lineage (NCBI taxonomy): Eukaryota > Viridiplantae > Streptophyta > Magnoliopsida > Fagales > Juglandaceae > Pterocarya > Pterocarya stenoptera. Next base: position 17,493 of record QEOT01124279.1, on the reverse strand, counting down.
ATTTTCAAATCAGTATTTAAGAGTTATCGTGAGATCATTTTATATATCCCCAGATGATGGGTTTTAGAATAAAATCACAGCCCCTCTCTTTCTCCTTCAATTTTCCCTCCCCTTTCTCTCTCCTCCCTCTCAGCTTGCGACGTACGCAGCCTCACCCTCTCTCTCACTCCCGTGGTCCTCCAGCCCCCAGGTCGGCTCCGCCGTGCGCCGATAAGACTCACCGCCCCTCCAACTGGCCTACTTTCCCTCCAGTGAGCCTCCCTGCACCGGCCTTGCTCCTGCATGCTCTCTCCTCCTCTCTATCGGCAATGCACAGCCCGAATGGGCTTCATGTTGCTGCACCGCCGTGCACCGTCCTCCGGCACCACCACTCCCACGGCAGCCTCCCCTGCCATCGATCGGCCCCCTCCAGCGAGCTCAGCCCTTCCCATGCAGCCACCTTCCTCCCATGCACGAGCACAAGCTCCTCCACGCACTGATTCACTGTGCAGCCACCTAGAACCGCCGTGTGTGGCCATCTCGGCCACCTGATACCACCATGAGACTCCCCAATTCTCCCCCTTCCTCCTCTCTCGAACCCAAGGTCAGATGTCCCCTCCTCCACCTCCTAGTGTTCCACTCTCTCACGCATAGGTTTAGCCTCCCCCGCCACCGTACACCGCCACCCACGGTGGGTGACCACCCTCTCCGGCATCCTCAGGCCAGTGATTGAGCTGCATAATTGCATATTTTATCTATTTAAAACCAATAATTTTTAATTGTTTTATTATTTTATCATTGGTTTTAGATGGATAAATTGATTAAGAGGCATAAATCCAAGTTGTGAATTAAATTGATTAAAAGCATAGTTTATGCTTGATTTTATAACTTGTGATTTATTTGGACAATAATTTCTCATGCACAACACACTTTTAATATTTTATTTTCATCTCTTGTTTAATTTTATTTATTTTAGTTTCTTTATTTTATTTTATTTTATTTTATTTGTCTAAGTTTTATTTGTATTTTTATTTAATTTTGCTTGTCTAATTTTTATTTTATTTTATTTTACTTTATTTTTATTTATTTTTATTTTTATTTTTTGATTTTCAGCGCAGACTAAACGACATGTCGTTTGGTCAGCAGACCAAAACGACATGTCGTTTTCACCATGAAGTAATCTGCCGTATGAGATAAACGACGTGCCGTTTTTCTACTGAACAAAACGACATGTAGTTTTGAACGTTAATGGTTTCACCGTTTAAGCAAAACGACGTGCCGTTTTATCAATAGACCAAAACGGCATGTCGTCGACTTCATCTTCAACCTCCCGAGCTGTGTTTCAATGAACAGTGCCACCGTGCTTCTCCGCAGCTCCTCCGCGCCACCATGGGCCGTCCTCCGCCCACCTGAAGCCACCAGCAGCACCAGACGACGCCGGCGGTCATTTCCTCCACCCCATGCATGGCCAAGAACCAACCGAGCCACGGCAGCACCTCCAGCAACTCCTCGGCTCTGCACTAACCTCCACAGAGCTGCTCAGCAGCGCCTCCACGGTGCAGTGCCCCTCCGCACGTCCACCGTTCATCCACAGCCACTGCCCAGCCACCCTCTGCTCGGTTCCACCTTCGGCAACTCAGCCTTCAGCCTCCAACGACTTCATGCACAACAAACTCTATCTCTCGGTCTTTCTACTGGACATTCATGCATGCAGCCTCTCCGAGCTGGACGACGCATACGGAACGAAAGAAAGAAAAAAAGGAGAGAAGCTGCTGAGACGGGGCAGAACATGCTGGATGAACGTGCTGAGCGGAAAAAGAAAAAGGAAACACTACCGAACGTGCATGCGATGAAGAAAAAGAAAGAAAAGAGAAGTGGAACGTGGGAAGAAAGAAAAAGAAAAAAAAGCAGAAACAAGAAAAAAGAAAAGAAAATGAACGTGCATGCGGAAGACGGAGTGACGCTGGGAAGAAAAAGAAAAAGAAAAGAAAGAAGAGAAAAGAAAGAACAGAGAGGCGTGGGCAAGGACGAGCACGCTGGAAAGAAAAAAAGAAAGCAAAAGAAAACAAAAGAAAGCAGCGGATGAAAGTGCTGGGGAAAAAAAGAAAAAGAAGGGAATAAAGGCAGATGCTCATGGGCGGCTGAAGACATGCACATGGGACAGTGCGGACACAGCTCAGACACATACGCAGCGCAGTGACTTTTCAAGCCTATATAAGGATCTGGAGGCAAACGAAGAAAGGGAAGCTGAGGTTAGAAGCTCAGTAGGAAGTAGGAATAGTCTGCAGAAATTTTAAGAGAAAACGCAGATGAAGTGAGGGAGTTTGGTGATGCAGTTGAGAGCCTAATGGACCAACTGTGTTATCAAACTGTTCTCCTTTATCTGCAGTCTCCATTTTTTTTATTTTATTTTATGTTATTTAATTTTCTGCACTTTAAATTAATGCCATTTATTTTTCAGCACTTTTATTTTACTGCACTTGTGTTATCGAACTGTTCTCCTTTATCTGTAGTCTCCACTTTTATTTTATTTTATTTTTATTTTAATTTATGTCCTTTATTTTTTTAGCACTTTTAATTCCTGCAATTGATTGGTATTGTTATTAGAAACTTTGATTATCTATATATTTCTCTTAATTCATTGTGATTTATGAATACAGTGAATGCTTGAAAAATCTCTGTGATAATTAATTGGACTTATAAATATCTCCACCATCAATCCTGCACTTTTATTTTAGATCAACAATAAAATTCATAATTATGAGTTTGATTAATTGATTGGTATTTTTAGAAACGTTGATTATCTATAATACTTCTCTTGATTCATTGTGATTTTCGAATACAGTGAATGCTTACGAAATCCCTGTGGTAATCAATTCAGACTTAACATTTGATAATTAATTTTCTTGGACTTAATTGATAAATCTTCCAGGTAGACAGAATCATTATTCTAGTCTAACTGAGTTAATTTTATCTTTCAGTATTTTTAATTTCTGCACTTTAATTTTACTGCACTTTTATTTCACAATCCTTTTATTTTACTGTCTTTTATTTTCTGCAATTTAATTTTCTGCACTTTAATTTCTAGCACTTTTATTTTATCGTCATGCAATTTTCTATTATTTATTTTCTGCAATTTATTTTGATGCAATTTAATTTTTCAGTGAATTTAAATTCCAGTCCTTTAATTTCCAGCAATTTAAATTCACAGTCTCGCGTTTTAATTTCTTTAATTTTCACTGCGAACTCAAACAATCAAATCAACAAAATGAATCTGGTTTGCGACCAGTAAATTTTCTTTTCATTGCTCATTTCCATCCATTGTACATATCATCTGTTTTTATTTTTATTTTTCCATCGTAAATATTTCCACCTTTTTTCACGAGTTTATTTTTAGCACTTTCCCTGTGGAGACGATTTAGGAATTCGTTCCTAATTACTACGCGACACGCTCCTATACTTGGGATAGCCTTTGTGCTGCTCATTTTCGAACGAGTCAGCCACCACCAAGCTAACCCAACCACCCATGGCCCCGATCTACCAGCCATGCATGCACACTCTCTCTCACTCTCCCACGACACTCCTCCCTCTCACAGTGTATGGCTAGCTTCTCCTCCACCATCATGGACCACCGTGCCACCACCACCAGGCCTCCACGGCTCCACCAGCAGTTTCTCTTAGTCTAGCCCAAGCTTAAACCACCACTTTATGTGGTGGGTAATCACTGCACGTGATGGACAGTCACTGCTAGTGACTGACCGCCACGTTCACGGTGAGATCTGCTGTGTTATGCCCCTTGCCACCATCACAAGGCCACCTTAGGCCCTTCCAAGACCACACCTAGCTATCCAAACACTTAAACAGCCACTGTACGTGGTGTAGCCACCCCGTACGTTCTTTTCAACGTTATTGCTATGACGGTTAGCGAGCGACACACAGGTTATCCCATAGATGGTATAACTCTCTATTCCTCACTATTTATATTACATGCGAGTTGGTTTGTTAGGTTATGGACTGTGTTATGAAGTGTGGTTGTGATTTGTGTGCCGTAGTGGTGATGTGGCGTAGTGCTGTGAAGGGAGTACACATGGAGTATACTCCATGTGGTAGAGTGACGCACCATATGGCGTGTGTGCCATAGTGGTGATGGGGTGTAGTGTTGTGAAGGGAGTACATCCATGTGATAGAGCGACACACGATATGGCATGTATGCCATAGTGGTGATATAGCGTAGTGCTGTGAAAGAAGTACACGTGGAGTGTACTCTATGTGGTGGAATGGTACACCATATGGCGTGTGTGCCATAATGGTGATGTGGCGTAGCATGTGTGAAGGGAGTACATATGGAATGTACTCCATGTGGTAGAGCGACGCACCATATGGCGTGTGTGCCATAGTAGTGATATGGCGTAGCATGTGTGAAGGGAATATATGAGGAGTGTACTCCATGAGGTGTAATGATATACCGTATGGCGTGTCGCGAAGATAAAGGTGATTGCATAGTTGGTGGACGAGAGCTTGAGGTATGGTGTCGGGAACTGTGGAACAGTGTCTCGAAGTGGCTAAGATGTGGCTTGTAGTCCAAGGCGACGAGTGTCGTCACGTAGTCGGCTTATAGCCTAGAGTAAGTGTGAAGTGGCTAGGAAGTATCAGAGTAGTGCAGCAGAAGCATGACTGGACAATGCCACTAAGTGATGTGGTCGATCAATAGGTCGTGCTTGCGATGGATGAAGAGTTAGCGTAAGAATGATGTAGCGGGAATGTGACGAAGTGTCACAATGTGACGAGAGTATGTGAGGAACCGTACTCGTGATGAGTGAGAGGTTGACATATAGGTGACATAGCGGAATCTTAGAGGACATGACAAGGTCACGGTGTAGCTTGGGAATGGTCTCGAGCTATATGACATGACGTAAGGTGTTGTAGTATGTGCTGTAGTAATGATATGGATGTAGTCTAAGGCGATGAGTATCGCCGTGTAGTCGACTTATGGCCAGAATTATGTGCTAAGTAGCTAAGAAGTATTAGAGTAGTGTAGCGGAAGGATAATTGGGCAACGTCATGAAGTGACGTGGCCAAGTAGAAGTCATGCGGTGATGGGTTAGGATGTATGTCAGGTGACATGACAGGGTCACGGTGTAGCTTGGGATTAATCTCAAGCTATATGGCGTGACGTAAGGTGTGTTCATGAATAAAGTCCCATCGTGTTGGGATGAACTGTCAAGAGGTACGACTAGTATGAAGGGTCGTGCTAGCCGGGTTATGAGAAGGTTGGTAACAGAGTATGGCGTTCGCCATACGAGCCTGTGACCAATGTATTAAATAATGGTCTTAAGGGATAAAGGGGTAAGGTACGGTCGTTATCTGGTTAAACGCACGTGCCAGATGGATTCACCATATGTAATGGGTAGTCTATCCTAAGAATGGTTACACGGTGCTTAAGCCTCAGAGTGGCTTTGAGCCGTGTGATGTGTATAGATGGTCATGAGAAGTAGAGTGAGCTAAGATACATGAGGGTAATGATGAGGGTACTTTCTAAGAATGGGATGCGTGACTTAGTCATTTTAAGTCATGCATAAGAACGTGGTTAATGAGAAAGATGAGACAGAGGTCTTATCCTAGTAAGGGATACGTAAGGGCACGGAATAGAATGAGAGTGTTCTAAGTAAAGCATAGCTCGATTGTAGTTCAGTTGCTTATGCACTAGATAGAGAATAACGTTAAGGTTATGTATGCATGTAGGTTGCCATCTGACACGCGCATGAATGGAGTACATGGTATGAAAGTAGCATGGAGTCCAGGTAAGTGTTATGTTCATGTTCTTCTAGAGTTTTCTAAAGTATAAAAAAAAAAAAAAAAAAAGAAGAAGAAGAAGAAGAAAGAAACGTTTTTTCCATAAAAGATGCTTTACGAAAGGACATGAAAGCTGTTTTTAACGAAAGCATGCTAAGTATTGAAAGGTATCATATGTATGGCCCCTCTTCGGCAGCCTTTTTTTACACACCTAAAAGTATTAAGTGTAAGCATGTGAATGGATAAATATACGATGTATCTATTGTACTTATTTTCTAAAGAAAAGAAAGGAAACGTCGAGGCCTGTGCCTCGAGCTTCAAATTGATGCTTTGATCGACGTGAAAAAAGTGTTTTAAAACTGGTCCCTAAGAACTGATGTTAAAATGTCCCTATGAACTGATGTTTTACTGATGCCATGAAAGATGATGTTTAAGCCATGTAACGATGTTTTTCTCATGAAAGCATGAAATGAAATGAAAAGATGATGATCATGTTTCTGCTCAAAATAGAACAGAAATGAAATGAAATGAAAGCTCCAGCTCTTTAGAGCTGACATGAAATTTAGAGCTGACATGAAATGAATGAAAGCATGAATATATGAAAATACGTAATGGCCACATGAATAAATGGAAAAGGGTACCCAATGAATGAAGGAGCAGATTGCAATGCCGGGCAGTAATATTTGGTAGTGCACCTAGTGCTGCACCCTAACGGAATGAGATTCCAACCTGTGGCCACGAGCGAATCCATTGGCCCAAAAGGCCACTAACCCCAGCACACAGGGCGTAACAACGTGCACCGACCTATGAAAGTGAAAAGAAAAGTAATGTATGAATGCATGACATTCTTCAAGAAATAAAGGCAGTGACGGGGGAACGTTTTATGAAAAGATAGCACGTTTAAAGAAGAAAGCCCCCGTCCACTGATGTTTGAACTGAAAGCATGTATGCATGTACGTTTTGTATGTATGGAATGATGAATACATGAATGACATTTCTATATTTTAACAGTATGAAGTAATACTTACTGAGTATTCGACTCATTTTAATTTTTATGTGTGCCCCTCTCCCCACAGGAAGCTAAATGAGCTGCACGCTTCAGGAGGGACATTACCAAAGGGGAAGAGCACGATGGTCTAGGCATAAGGGTTTTAAATGTATAAAAGGCCTTTTTATATTGATATTTATATTTTACACTCTAAACCTCTTTTATTATAAAAGCACATTTTATTTTATAACGTAGAATCTTGCATCCTAGAAAGGATAGTAAAAAGTTTTAAATCGAACTGTAATTCCCGTCGTCATTTTCTAAAATATTTTACAAAAAGACCCACCCCAAGAACGAGCATTACATGTTGGTATCAAAGCAAAAACCCAGGTTATGCTAGACTCTATAGCATTCTTTTCAAAAAATAAAAGTGAGAAAACCATTTTCTAAAGGGAAGAAAACTTTTTTCAAAGAAAGAAAACTTTTGAAAGGAAAATTTCATGTGAAGGAAAATCTAGACTGACATCTTCCCAAAGCATGTCTCGTCTTGCAGTAAGTATAAGAAAGTATTTTACTTTAATGCTATGATATTTTCAAAGTATGATTTGACCAATGCATGCATGTCAGACTGGCAACTAGAAAGAGGTCATGATGTTAAGTGCATAGACTGTAAGAGGTATCAAAGGCTAAGCTTGGTTAGAGGTTAAGGATAGATGATGGAATGTTAGGAATGAATGATGGAACATTAAGACATGTAGAATTAGCTGCTAGCGAATTCAGGAACGGACTAGAAACGTTAGAAGGACCATAATAGTTAAGAAACGCATGAACGACCACGAGCTAAGCTAGGACCGAGACGGAAGATGAGACGGCTACATCAAGTTTTGCCGGCAAGAGCCATGGATCGGAAGGCACGAGCATGACGTGATGGATGGGCTCAAGTAATTTGAGCAGGCCATGAGGATGATGACGAAAGGCTGACGATGGACTGACAAGACATGAGGGCAAAGTTCCACGCAAGGATTGACTAAGATGCTAGACGTGCACAAAGACGTGTGAAGATAACACGAAGGCTCATTCGCACTCCCCATCGTAAGGATGGGTATTCTTAGGACACTGCGCAAATTCTTAGAGCGTTAAGCAAATTCTTAGAACCTTATTCCTCGAAATTTATTTTAAGGAGGGTAGATTGTAATATCCTGCTCATTCCTTCCTTCTAACGTAAGCAATTACGTCTAATGTGACAGCCCGCTCATTCTCTCTAGTGTCTAAGAGCCTTGTTATGCGTGCCAGACTCCGATGGCGTGTTTTAAAGATACTACGTAATTTCTAAATCTAGTTTTATGTTTTAAAGTTATGTGTATTTTAAATGGGTTACTATCATCGTTATTTAACTAAGTAATATTTTAAATAACTAAATTATAATATCTTTGAAGAGCTCCAAATATATTATAATTGTGGGAATCATTTTATATAAATTATTACAGTTATTTAAAATATTACGTAATTTAAGTAATGGTGGAATCTTTAATTAATTTAATAGCTTTATTCCTTTAAATATTTTAAGTAAAAATTCATCATTTTATAAATGGTGAATGAATATTATTTTAAATAATATTCTATCTTAATTCCTCTCAGTGCTTTTAATTAAGTTAGCTTTTACGCATTTTCAAATCAGTATTTAAGGGTCATCGTGGGATCATTTTATAGATCCCCAGAAAATGGGTTTTAGAATAAAACCCCAGCCCCTCTCTCTTTCTCCCTCACTTTTCCCTCCCCATAAAGTCTAAGAACTTCCCAGACTCCACGCCAAACGTGCACTTTGCTGAATTAAATCGTCCGTAAATCCGCATTTAGCCGATTTACTAGGAAGGCCTCGCGTAAATCGGCTAAATGTTGTTCAGGGGCCTTACTCTTCATAAGTAGATCGTCCACATAAATTTCCATGTTCCGTCCCATCTGTTCTTTGAACATGCGGTTGACTAACCACTAGTAGGTGGCTCCTACAATTTTCAGGCCGAGAGGCATGGCAGTGTAGTAGTACAACCCCCATCTATGGCAAACTATATTTTTTTCTCTTCTTCAGGGCTCATGCGAATCTGGTTGTACCTTGAGTAAGCATTCATAAAGCTAACTAAGCGATGGCCTGCGGTAGAGTCTACTATCAAGTCGATCCGAGGGAGAAGGAAGTTGTCATTGGGACAGGTCTTATTCAAATATGTGAAATCAACACACATTCAAATCTGGATAGCCAGTCCAGGTAGCGTGCTTCGCATATGAATCCCGCTGCTAAGAGATGATCGACTTCTTCCACGATGGCGATGCACTTCTCGGCTTTAAAACTTCACCTTTTATGCCTGCTCTTCTTGGCTTATGGATCCACACATAGGTGGTGTTGGATGATGTCAGGATCAATCCCATACATGTCCTCGTGGCCCTAGGCAAACACATCATGGTGTACCAAAAAGAGTTACTTCATAGCTACCGGCATGTCAGGCACCATTCTGCTACCAATCCTGACCGTCGCCTCGGGGCGCCTCGGGTCTAAGGGAGTCAAACATGGATCTTGCCCTTCATCGGCTTTTGTTCTTGCGCATAACATTGTTGTGCCAAGACTTGCTAGCCATGGGTCTCGGCCACCCCCGTGGTGGTCGAGAACTTTATCTTTAAGTGGTAAGTTGACGTTACTACCTTCAGGTTGTTAAGGGTGGGTCGTCTGAGTATGACATTGTATGACGAATGGGCCTTCACCACTATAAAGTCAGTCATCATGGAGGCGGTGTGGGGGGGGGCCTTCCTAGTGAGAACTGAGAGAGTGATGGTTTCCTCCATCTGAACCATATCCCTGTAAACCCCTTCACGGCATGGGTGCAAGTCATAGGCAGGTGAGGTCGATCCCCATCCAGGTGAAGGCATCCCAAAAGAGGATGTCGGTGGAACTATTGTTGTTGATGAGGATTCTCCTAGTGGTGAAGTTAGCTACCAGCATAGTCACCACCATGGCATCATCGTGGGGTAGATGACTCATTCCTCATTAGCTTCTCAGAAAGAGATGACTAGCGCCACCTCCCTTCTCGTCTACTTAGTTGGGCAATATTTGACTGAATATACTTCATTGAACTGTGCCTTTCTAGCGTGTGCTTTCCTACTGGAGGAGGTTGAGCCACCGTCTATGAACCCCCGACGATGGTTCGAATCTCGCCTAAGTGGGCCTTCGCTGGGTGGCGTCCAAGGGCGGCTACGCGGGGGCTCCCATTGCGCCTGCCTCCTTGGCCTCTTGCTCCTCCTCAATTGGTCAAATCTTCCTTGGCTTCGTTCTTACTCCTCTTGCAGATCAATACGGTATTGTAAGGGTCGGTATGCCACTCTCCCCCTTTCACTGTCGAGAGATTTGCATTAACTGGTGCTATGGGTGGTGGACCGATGGGAGGTACAATAACGACGATTACTGTCCAGGCAGTCAGCTTCCCACATGGCTGGTTTGTCATCTTCCTATATTGTCATCGTGACCCAATCTAGTTGGGCTCCTAGCCCCCCTAAGGAGCGGGCTTCATCTCGCCCTTTGCCATAGTGTCTCCTTTTGGCCTTTTCTGCAGCTTTGGACTGGGCTGACACTTTTGCCTTACTGTCAGACCGCTCTAACTCTATCTTTCTCGGTGCAGCCAATGCTCGAAGTGTATCTTCTGCTTTTATGAATATGCCCAACCTGGTCTGTAAATTCTCATAGTGTGGTGGGAGTCTTCCTTGCCAACTCTGCCATAAATGGATTTCGAGGCCATATGATGCCCAGGAGGGTGGTGAGAGTAATTTTCTCACCTTGGTCATTAGTGGTCATGTGTTCTTTATTTAATTTGGCCAAGTACGCTTTCAGGCTCTCATCCTCTACAGTCAGGAGGTAGGCCAACCAGCGCCTTGTCTTCGTGCTGGCCATGAACTCTGTGATGAAGAGGCAAGCCAGATCCTCAAAGTTGTAGATTGAGTTTGGTACCAGCAACGTGAACCACGCCCTTGCTGCACCCTTCAGGGTCAAAGGGAAGGCCCTGCAAGCGATCTCCTCGAAGAATCCATGCAGGGTCATATGGGCCTTAAAAGTGTCCAAATGCTCCAAGGAATCCTTGGATTCGTCATACAAGTCTACATGGGGAACTCTAAACATTGGTGGCAGTGGCATGGCCATCACTTCTACATTGTAAGGCAGGTTTGTGCTGGTAAAGCATATGGTCTAGCGAGGATGTTGCTCCCACCTTCTTAGCCATCTCCTTCTACTTGCCCATAAGGTCGTGTAGCTCGTGCTGCATCTTCCTCTTCTTGTCGTCATCTATATCCATCCCTCATACGCCTCACGACTCACTCTGTCTATTGTGACTGGGCTTAGTGTCTTCAGGTAGTTTTTCAGCGTCTACCTGTAAAGCTTCATTTTCCCTCCGAAACATCTCTACTTGTGCAGTTAGCGTCTTCACCAATTATTCCATCTCCACGAAACATGCTTCCATGTATTCTAGTAAGGCTTGTGGTCCTCGGGGTGTTTGAGAATGGGTACTTGTCGACATACGAATGACAAACTATGTCTATAGAAATGCCACAGACGGCAACACTGTTAACATCGTATTTTGTATGCCTAGACAAAGTTCTAGCAACTTGGGCCACTGTCTTCACCTGCAAACACAAGGACGAAGGTGGGCTTGGGGAACCTCTAATGCTTAAGCCAATCTCTCATGGATAGAGTAATGGCTAGAGAATAATCAAGTTCAAGGAGAGTTCTTCATACCTGAGACATGGTTTTTATATGAGGTTTAGGGGGGGGGCATTCCTTACCCCGTGTTAGGGGGTTCACATCACCCCTCCATAGTAATCCCAGTCAGGGCCTTCAATGCGGCGTAGGATCTAGGGTGGCGCCATTAATGCGGCATGGGATCTGGGATGACATCATTAATACGGTGTGGCTCCTAGAGTGGCATCTCAACAATGGATGATTGGTGCTGCCGCTTTCCAAGCCCATCGTTAGAGAATGGAGAGTTGTCCATCCTCCTCGTTTACTTGCCGGCATAAATTCTTTAATGTTAGGTGTCACCAGGGATGTCATGGTTGGCATGTCCTGTTTGTCCCCCTCACAGTTTGGTTTCCCTCATGAAGTGTCTTCTTTTAGCTGGCACACTTCGTGGGCCAGGCTCGTTTAACGATCCTAGGGCTATAGGAACATGTGATATGGAACGAGATGAGCCTCTATGCCTTGCACATGCCTAGCCCATCGGCTGGGAGAAAAATACCCCCTCCATTATGTATAAGTTCAAAAATTAAAAGATTATCTTTAGATTTAAAAAATAATATTTTATTACTATAAGATATCGTTTAAAAAAACCATTGTATTCGTATTATTTCTCATAATAATGAATCATACTGAATAATATTTTTTAAATTAATATTATTTTCATTCAAAAAATATTATTATTTTTAAAATTTAAAATTAATATTCTATTTTAACTTTTATCATTCCAACAACAATTATATCCAGATAGTTTTCTAAAACAATTAAACATAATAATAATATTTTTCATTTCTAAGAAAATTATTATTATTATTATTATTATTATTATCATCATTATGTTTTTTTTAAGGTAAAAACTGATTCATTTATACCAAAACTTATAACATCTCAGTAGCTACAATTGATTGAATGCAAACCGGGCATTCTTCAATATCATATAGATCTACAGAGAAATTTAGATCTAATTTAGCTAAATGGTGAGCAGCCATGTTAGCCTCTCTATACACATGTGAACTTGTCCAGAAACTGATAGTGTTTAGAAGTTGTCTTGCATCCTCGATCATCAAACCCCCTCTGCTCCAGTTGGAACTTTTCTGTAGTAGGATGTCAATAACTGGTTTCGAGTCCCCCTCCAAAATAAACTGCTCCAGCCCAATCTCCTTGCAAAAAACTACCGCTAAAAGGAGGCCTTGAGCTTCAGCATCAAAAGGGGTATCTGTGATTACCCGAGAGGCCCTTAGAGCACCTATGACCTGACCCTGATCATCCCGGATGATTACACCCATTCCCATTCTACCTGTGTTGGTACTCCAAGCTGCATCCCAATTTACTTTGAAGAGACCCCCTGCTGGTTTGAGCCACCTGATCACCTTCTGTTCACTTTGATGTGGGGTGGGTTGGAAAATTTGGTTTGCCTCGTGGAAGTTGGCCATCTCGGTTCTTGCAGTTTGGACAATATTCGTAGGATGCCTGAACCCTTTCCCATGTATGAATTCATTCCTCCTAGTCCATATCCCTTTTATAGTTACCGCCACCTCTTCCAGTTCAACCCTGTCCAGATGCTGCACTAGGTTCATCCAAATGTTGTAAAACAGATCGTTTTGAAAAGTCATCTTTTGGACCTTGATGCAACCTTTACTCCACACATCCTTCGCAGCTGGGCAACCCCATAATGCATGACCTGATGTTTCAGGTTCAGCTCTACATATTGGGCATAGAGGGTCTTCAATGACTTTCCTTCTTTTCAGGTTGGCATATGTGGGGATAACTTCACTGCAGGCTCTCCACACCAGAAATTTTACTACAAGTGCCACTTTCATCTTCCATAGGCTTTTCCACACTTCTTTGTCACTGTGTTTTCTAGATGCTTCCCCCTCAATACTTAACTCTACACTCCTCTGGTATTGATACCCACTTTTAACAGTGTACTGTCCATTGTTGGAGTATTGCCAAGTCAGCCTGTCTTCTCTGCCTCCCAAGCTGATGGGAATGGTCTTGATAGCTTCACATTCCTGGGTTGAAAACATTTCTTGCATCAGGTCTTCTCTCCATATTTTCAGACTGGGGTCTATTAAATCACTCACTGTTTCGCACCAGACATCATTGTCCCTTGGAGTTGAGATCTGGAAGCAAGGAGTTGTCGGGATCCACCTATCTTTCCAGATGTTGATATGGGTACCATTACCTACCCTCCATATTAGTCCTGTTTTTAACATAGACAGACCTGCATGGATGCTTCTCCAAGCATAGGAGGGTCCCGATCCTACGTTAGACTCCAAAAGATCCACCTTTTGGGAATATTTCTGCTTGAAGACTCTTGAGACTAAAGAGGATGGCTCTTGTAACATTCTCCAACTTTGTTTTGCCAGCAAAGCAAGGTTGAAACTTCGAAAATCCCTAAAGCCGAGGCCCCCTAGTTCCTTGGCAGTGCTTAGTTGATCCCATGATACCCAATGGATCTTCGAGGTGTTTTCATTGTACCCCCACCAGAATTTTTTAAGGAGCTGGTTTAGTCTCCTGGTGATGGAGTTTGGTAGAAGGAACATACCCATTGTATAAACTGGTATGGCTTGGAGAATAGCCTTGAGGAGAATTTCTTTTCCTGCATTTGAAAGGAATCTTGTCTTCCAATTTGTGATTCGAGCCCAAGTTCTATCTATAAGGGAATGAAATGTTGCCACCTTTGCTCTCCCCACCATTGCAGGTAGCCCTAGATATTTTTCAAAGGTTCCTTTCGATTTAATGCCAACCATCTGCAGGATTTGTAGCTGAGTCTCTTTCATTGTGTTCTTGCTGAAAAAAATTGAGGACTTTTCCTTGTTTAGCACCTGTCCTGAGGCCTGTTCATAGAGTTCCAGAATCATAAGCATACTATTGAGTTCTGTTATAGAAGCTTGGCAGAAGAGAAGGCTGTCATTTGCGAAGAACAGATGATTCACCTTTGTAGGCCCTCTTCCCAATGCTACACTAGTTAGCACACCCCTCAACTCAGCTTGGATCAGTAAAGCAGATAAAGCTTCGCCACACAATATGAAAATGTAGGGGGAGAGGGGATCCCCTTGCCGGATTCCCCTTGTTGGCTGGAAACCTTGTTGCGGCTCACCATTAACTAGGATGCAATAGGAGACAGAATTTAGACACTTTTGGATTAGAGTGACCCAATGTGGAGGGAACCCCATTTTCTTCATCACAGCTTCCACAAACCTCCATTCGACTCTGTCGTACGCTTTGCTCATGTCTAGCTTTAGAGCCATAAAACCTTTCTTCCCTTTCATCCTTGATTTCATCGAATGTAGTACTTCATAGGCCACTAAAGTATTATCTGAGATCAGTCTCCTTGGGACAAAAGCACTTTGGGTTTCGGAAATGAGGGCTGGCAGTTCCCCTTTTAGTCTATTTGCCAAAGTTTTAGAGACTATCTTATATATGACGTTGCACAAGCTTATTGGCCTAAAATCAGTCACCTTTGTGGGGTTTTTAACTTTGGGTATCAGGGCTATGTAAGTGTCATTCACCTCTTTGATTGAGCCACCATGGTTAAGCACTTGAAGCACATAACTACAGACCTCTTCACCAACTGTTTCCCAATGTTTCTAGTAAAATTGAGCAGGGAACCCATCGGGTCCAGGAGAACCCAATGGGTTTATTTGAAATGCCGCTTCTTTGACCTCCTCAACCGTAAACTGCCTCATCATTCTTGTTGACATTTCAGTGGTGACTTTTGGAAGTAAAGCATGTAAACAAGCTTCAAAGTTGTTAGGGGAAGAAGTAGAGAAGAGTGAGGAGAAATAACCTGTAAAAATAGCTCCAATACCATTCTGTTCATGAGCTATATTCCCATCATTGTCGGTAATGGATGTGATGGAGTTGGTTTTTCTTCTTTGGTTGGCCTGCTTGTGGAAATACTGTGTATTCTTGTCCCCGTTTCTAAGCCAGTGTTGCTTTGCACGCTGTCTCCATTTTATCTCTGCTTCAGCTAGTGACATCTATAGTTCCCTTTGTAAAGTCTGCATTTGGTCTATGTGTGAGCTATCTCCCTTGTCTTGTAGTTGACTGATGTTAGACAGGATGTGAGTAGATTCCCTTTGTGCTTGATGTGCTGCCTTTTGTTTCCAGAGCAATAATTCCCTCTTACAATTGTTAAGCTTGGATCTCAGCCTACCGGCCTGTGTGTCCCCCCTTTGGTTTTTGTGCCAGGCTTCTTTCACAACCCCTCCACATTCCTCCTTTAATTCCCAAGCTGCTTCATATCTAAACACCTTGTTTCTCCTTCCCCTACCATACTCAATATGCTGTATACTAACATGTAGGGGAGAGTGATCAGATTTAACTGCTGCCATGTTATTACAGTAAGCTTGGTTAAACATTGCATTCCACTCCTTATTTGCAATGACCCTATCGATTCTCTCCTTTGTGAAGCCCCTACCCCTTCTGTTGTTTGCCCAGGTGAAATCCTAACCTTGTGAATGGATGTCACGGATTCCACAATCCTCGATGGCCTTCCTGAAACTTTCTATTTGTTTGTATGGCCTACTAGCTCCCCCCACCTTCTCCCTTTGATGTAATTATTATCATTATTGATCTTAGAACGAGTGGAGTAATGTATATCCCTATTATGATTTCAATATAATGAGTTCTAAATATCTGATTTGTTATGTGTTCAATAATTTGTATAATTTGTTACATAGATTTATGACTATCTTCATATTTATCATATTTGTTGTTTTAATTGATAGGCGTTTTAAAATTCATATTTACTATAAAAAAAAAAAAAAATGCGGTAGAACTATAAATACGTACCTTTACAACTAGGCTGCTACCTAGTAAATAAAAACATGGACAAGCAACCAGACCAAGACAGATTTGGGTTTGTGTTTACCCGAGCAAAGAACAAAATTATCAAGGACAAGTGGACAAACAAATAGCTATAGCCAAACGGCGGGATTAAAAGAAATCAGGAGGGTAGCCCGCTAGGGCTTCAAGTTAAAGCACACCCCCTATAAAGTCTTCACTTTCTGCATCCTCCAGCTCGTCCTCTCCTCCCGTCTCTTACCCTCTTTATTTTCTCACCTCTGCTCTCTGATTTTCTATCACATTTCCTCTCTGCATCTCACTGAGCGTGCGCAGATTTATGAACGTGATGAAAGTAATGGACGGGTGATGATCAATTTCATATGATCAACAACTCCTCGCTACGTTCTTTCTGATTCTTGGTCTGTCAAACGATCTACAGTTATTTCTCCCTTGGATTTATTTTTTTGCAATGTTTTGAAGTTGTTTTTGTTAGCATCATCAAGATGATGAATTCAGAAAAAATCTTAGGACACCTTCTGAAACAGCACGAGCGTGCTGTTTATGAGAAAGATTTTTATGTTTTCTGATAATTTGATGCTGATAATCAATCGTATTGATTAATTTTTAATTTTTTTTTTCGCTATTTTCTAGCTGATTTCTCTTCTTGTTTCAGGAATCAAAAAAGTTGTGCATGTTTTCTTTAAGATTTCTCCATTTTGTAAATTATTTATAAATCCTTCCGATGGAACTCGCTTATTATCTGTATTTTGGGGTGAAACTTGATTATACTTAATTGATACAGATGTCTCTTTGGATCTGGCTATGGAGTTTTTGAGTATTTTTGTTAAAATTGGGCTAATGAGCCAATTTAGTTTTGTGTACGGAAGGTCTGTGTGAACAATGTTTATCTGGTTAAAATGTGCTTGGCAACAAGAACGTGTGGTTTTTCTCTTGCCCAAAAAAATCATTCTTGCATTTGTATTATTTCAAATTCCTTTTTACACAAATCATCCAGCAAACATCCTTAACAGTTCACATGCGCATCATTCTCTGTATCAAATGTGCTAAGATTAGAAGTGAAAATCGAAAGGAATGCGTTATTCTTCAATGTCACGCAAAATGCTAATGTGTTGATAACCAGACATTGGACGTTAATTCAATCATTAGGGAAAAA
>QEOT01124278.1:148281-289542 GCA_003123785.1 Pterocarya stenoptera | reverse complement strand
AAGGCCCAGTAGTGGGGTGCGGGGGTGCGGGCGGATGGAGGCTCACCCCCGCACCCCGGCCACCGGACGGGGTACCCCGCCCCCCGCATGGACGGGGGCGGGGTGTGGGGAAAATTCCCCACCCCCCGCATATGCGGGGGTGGGGGGCGGGGGAGGGGTGGCCCCGCCCCGTGGGGGGCGGGTATCACCCCTAGGTGGAACCGATTACAAGGGTGATAGATATAGAGTAATGAATTAATCTTTGCATCATCCTACACACCACACACTAATGTGTTTTTTATTTTTTTTTAATTGTTTATCTTATTAAATGTGTATTATATAGATGAAGAATAAAAAAATATAAATATTTCAAGAAGAGTAAAATAAAAAAAAATTGAAAAAAAATAAAAAATACATTGGTGTGTGGTATGTAGGATGATGCATAGCAATGCTCTAGAGTAATAATATCGGCGTAATATATTTCACAACATATTTTACAATAAGTAATTTTACATATATTTATAAAATGCGTAAACGTCGTGTAACCTTTTTGAAAAATAGTGAGATCTATTATTAAAAAATTAGTTTTTTCATGTGGGTTTCCATGATTTATTTACTTTTTCAAAGTGATTACGTGGCGGTTGCACAATTCACGATTGTAAATATCTTTTCTCTTTCACAACACATTATAAAATAAAGAAAATATCTATTCATCATCTCAACTCCTATCATCTTTCCATCATCTCATGATATGATATTAGATGATAGGTTCAAAAGTAAAATATGATAAATAATCTCTAATCATCGACACATTATAGGATGATAGGAGGATGATAAAAGTTGAGATGATGAGTAACATTACTCTAAAATAAAAGTATTTTTGTAAAATGATATTATCTTTATAATGTATTTTATAAAAAAAACCCATCATGTTAAAATATTATTGTGTGAAATATTATAAAAAGTGACGTGTGTTTATTATTTTTCCACGATATATTATAGAATAAACTACTCTTGCCACTCAATTTTACCGCTTTGACTTTTATAATTTTTTTTTACTTAGTGATTAAGGAAGTGTTGTTTAATAATATTATAATTTTTTTTAATTTTTTTAAAAATATTTAAAAGTGTTAAAAAATACATGTATAAAAATAGAAAAAAAATAAAAACATATTCTAGTGCTGGGAGCGGTGAGTGTAGCAGCCCTCTATATTATATGTTATTTTGCTTTTATTTAATAACTGACGCGTGTACTCTAACCAGTGTTGTTAGAGGAAAATTACCCAAAGTATCTAATTAGTTTCTTAAAGTTCAAGCTTACTTTTGTGAAAATTGAAAAACTAGTCCTTCCATTGCCAAACAGACATGTGAGCTCCATACCAAATTGCAAATTTCTTAAAATTCAAGTATTAATTTTGCAAAAATTGAAAAACTAATACTTTAATTGCAAAAGGGCGAAAACTCAAGTACTACTTTTGCAATTAACTCTAAAATCAATTTTACGAATGAGTTTTGAGAGTCACTTTTATGTATTCTTTACGCACTCTACTAATGTAATTGATCAAAATAATTATTTTATATTAAAAAAATAACGCACCCAATCACATTATTAGAGCACACAAAAAAATACGTAAAAGTGACTACACATAAAATTTTTTGTTAAATAATTACGTGAATTCAATATATTTATTAATCGGCTCGACACTAGAAATGTATATTAAACGAGTTATGCAGATCATGTAGCGCCGAGCTATGTCAAATATTAAGAAATTTGATATATTTAATTAAATCATAACTTTGATAGTATGAATATTGAAATCCTAAGATAATTTCACTGGATATAATTTATCCTGTATTTCCCAACAGTATCATATTCTGAAAGGAAAAAGATCCTGCTGTCTGTCTGTCAGTCTCCTTGAAAACTCCAAAGTCACTTCAGAACAACAGCTGCGTTTCTCAGAGCCAGATACCTTTGCACGTAATCATTAGGAAGGGATCTTATGAGCTTGAAAACTTCAGCATTCGCATATCGGAGATTGGTCCTGGGATCATAGTAAGGCGCCTACATGAAACAGAGTAATTACTTACTTACTGCACCAAATAAAGTGGTAATATACCCAGAACAGAAAAAAAAAAAAAAAAAAAAAAATGAAATTCAAACACTTGAGGATTTCCATATTGTTTCCCATAGCACTCTTCCTTAACCATTCCTGCTCCTTTTGTAATCTATTTGGCACAAAGAACCACAACATATATGAAGGGCTGGAGGGGTAGGGCTGACTAATACATCCAATTTAACTCGGCAACCTAACAAGCAGCGTATTAGTACTAGCTTGGCAGACATCAGATTATGTAAAGAACGATCCCAAGTCCAATTGATTCACGGGTGTAAAGAAAAACCTGAAGTTAAAATGGATGGGAGGAGCAAGAGGTACATCTCTTATAGTTGATCAAAAAGAGAGAGAGCTAAAAGAATGGAACTGAATTTGGCAGAAGAAATAAATTATTAATATCTAGATCTAAATAACCATATAGGTAAATCTCACCTTGCAGTGGGATCAAACAGAATATTCAAACGGAAGATGCCTAACCAAATCTTTTTTTTTATTTTTTTTAATAATTGCCTAACCAAATCAAATATGAGAGCCACATACCTCATATCCGGTCACATCACAGATTCTCTTGCATGGATGCATAGAAGGAGGTGACTCGATATTAACATCTGCAGAATGGAAGACAGCAAGGGGTCAAGACTCAAGCCAAAAGAAATCATAGACAAAATAATCTCTATTTGAGTGTAATCTCTAGAATCCATAAGTTGCAGCAAGATGCAACTCTCAATGCACAGGATCCGTGAATCATTACTTTACAGCTTCAATCGTTTTGCTCTCAAAGCATAAAAATTCACGTGTTCATGCGCCTCCAAAAGAAAACCTTGAGAAAACTGTAACGACCTCATTGTAATGTAAATACAGAGACTCAAAAACCATGTTGACAACTCAAATTCAACCAAAACCACAATTGGTATAGTGTGATTAACCTTCCATTGATTCCCTAGTTGAACCAACAACCACATGCTTCATGCGAATTATAACACATTCTCTACTTCACCTATATTGTACAGATTCATAATCAATTTCAGACAGTAAAAACTGAAAACATAGTAGGGAACTTTTGTGTGAAGCACAAATCTGTTAAGCTCTAAAATTTGTCCCACCTTCATTCGGTTCAATCTACTAAACAAATTCATGAATCCACTCTTTCCATCTTGTCTCCAGCAAGAAATTTATGCACAATTTTACCAATCACACAGGCTTACAATTTACTGTCAAATTAGAAACATATTCTTTTCAAAACTATAAGCAAACACAACTTTACTTGCTCTTCAGAACATTCTCAACATTCTTTCTAATAATTCATAATGTGATATTCTGGCATTTAAGGAAAACTGTAAAGGAAAATGCTATTTAGCACACTCAAAGTTACCGCTTGAGTATTTTAATTTTTTATTTTTACTTAATGATTAAGAAAGTGACTATTAGTAAAGTTATATATTTTTTTAATTTTTTCTTAATAGTTAAGGATGTTCAAAAAATACTAAAAGAAAATGACAAAAAATATAAAAACTCAAAATACACTAGGGGGCCGCCCAGCTCCCAGCGGTACAAGCTGGGTGGCCCCCTAGCATTTTCCAAACTGTAAAAGGGTTTCAAGAACTTGCAGGTGGGTTCATCAGGAGGGTAATTCTGGTAATTCTCTGCCTGAAGGATCTGCTTGAGATGTTTCCAGTGCCTGCTTCTGGATTGGCTTTTTGGGTACTTCTCATACATTTGAATCCGTTTGAAACTGAGGTGGGTTGGCAACACAATCTCTGCCTCCACCACTTCCTGCTCCATCTTCTTCTTCTTCTTCTGCATATCAACCAAACCAAACCGAAATCATCAATTTTCATTTAATAATAGAACGACCTGAGTTTGTTGTTTGAAAAATAGAAAATTATCTGAATTTGGGAGCTCAAACTTTAATGAATAATCTAGAGAGAGAGAGAGAGAGAGAGAGAGAGAGAGAGAGAGTTGAAACGATCAAATCTATAGGAAGGTCATCTGACTGAGAATTTTCAACTTAAAGCAGTAGACATATTTAGAACAGGCAAAAGTGAAAGCCAGTCAAGCAACAAGATGACACGCTTATTTCCCACACATTTTTTTACAGTTCACTCCATGTATTTTGAACTGCACATGTATTAATCCCATCTTGTATTTAAAGCTTCAAGCCTGAAATCTCAGCAAGGAAGCACCTTATGACGCAATGTCTGTCTTCCTTAAACTTCTTCTCCATCAATAACTGTGCTCCATCCTCATTTTAATTTCTCTTTATCTCCAGCTCATAACTCAGTTTATAACAACTCGTATCTATTTTTCTTCCAGCCCCAAATTAGAAGAAGTTAAAAAAATGAATTTGGGAAGAAAATATGTTAGATTGGTTTGGAATATGATTGCTGAAACCAATTCTCTCTAGCCTCTACTTCTCCCATCTTTATAAACGATTGCACTGCAAGATTTCCAGATCTGGATACATCTTCATATTCTTCTTATTTCCACCTTTGCACTCAGATTTTTCTTTTGTTTTCTTCTTTTTGAAGTCTTAAATCTGTACGCAGAAGCTTTAACCTTTCTGTGTGGTTTTATACTCTTTTAGTTTTTATACAGATATTTGTGTAATATTTCATATTAGGATGGCTTACGCGAACCATAAGAGACCCAGTAATAAAACAATGCTAGTTATCAAGTATTACTTCTAATTTGTTAATATTATTTTTGCTCTTTTAGAGGCTTAGGGATCAACTATCTGAGAGACTAATAATTGTGGGAGGCAAAGCTCAACGACGTCGACAATTGAAACCATTATGGAGATCAGGCTTATCAAAACCCACATTCCAAGGCATAAGTAAGCAAGTTCAACATGAAAATCAGGTCACCAAGTTTCATTCAGAACTTCTATCAAACATTCAAATGTATTGAAACTAATTGCAATGCCCAAGCAAATCTAAGGCCTCTCAGTTCTTTAAAAAAGAGGAATCTACAGATCATATAAACTACTCAGTGTGATAGGATCGCGTCATTTCTCCCATTATTTTTATCCCATTATTTCTCCTATGGCTACAAGGTCTCCCTAACATTTACAATTAGGAATTATGCTGTAGCAATTTCATATTTTCATACCTAAAATATGCTGTAAGCCCTGGTACAGGCAAATCACGAAGCACAAACACAATTTTTTTATGCAATATTTGGAGGCCTGTTCTCCCACCGCCTGCCGGAAGTGATCAACTCTCCCTCTTTCTCTTCACTTTGCTTTAATTTTCCTGCTTTCAGTCCGATAGGAGCTGTGGGTTTCTCTCAACTGGTATCTGTGCCGTGTGAGGTGAAACGGTGCGCGGTGGTGCAGCGTGCGGTGTACTGGTATAAAGGTGCAGCAAAGGAACTGTGTTACCGTGGGAAGCCGAGGGGGACGAAGTCGGTGGTGCAGTGGTGCCGCGTCTGATCTTCGGATCCGTGCGGCGTCGTGTAACAAGCCTGGAGAGGAGCCACCGCAGGCGGTGGTGAAGAGGGGCCGGAGGAATGCGAACGGCGGAAGGGCTGCAGGGACTTTCGAGAATCTGAGGAACTGAAGGAAGAGTTTCACTTTCACTTCCGTGTACTGGGCTTCTGAGTTCCTAAGTGACAGTTGACATGGGCCGGGCTTGGCCCAACTTGAGTTTTTCCATTTGCTGTTTATTTCCTTAATGTTATGCAATGTAGCGGGCCACAATGTACGATATTAGATAAAAAAATCAAGCAATAGTATGACTGTATGATAGAAAATAAAATATAAGAGAGTACTACAACTATAAAAAGATTTTATAAAAATAAATTTAAAATTGACATGATTTCATATGAGATGTTAGATCTACTTAACAATAAAAATAATTTTATAATCTAACATATCATATCAAACAAAGATAATTTGTAGTTTTTTTTTTATAAAATCTTTTTATACTAAAGTATTTATCAAAATATAATAGAAAAGCAGTTAGATAAGAGACGGGAGAAAAGAGTTGTGAGGGTTATATTTAATTATTGAAGTGTAATTGAATACAAAGTATTGGCCCTATTTATAAAATAGATAGGACAATTGGGACTTAGGAGACAAAGCGGTTAAGGCAAGTGGGACATAGGGGGCGAGTGGATTGGGTGTAAGCTATCCAAGCTTCCTCTGTTTTTCCTTGATGGAGGAAAGTTGGGAGTCCTTGGTTCAGGGAATTGTTAGGTGGTTCAGTGGTGGTGAGAGAGACTCGAGAGGTCGGTTCAATGGTTCAAGATGGCATTGGAATCTTGGTTCTAATGATTTACATACCTTCCTAAATCCTTGTGCGTCCCCACCCTAAACATAACCTCATCACAAGTTATCATTTCTGTAATTGCCATTGTGACACCCCTAAATTTCGCTTGGAATTGGACGGACATTTGAAGTGTTGAGACAAGCAACACACGGTTACCTGCCCCCGTTCATGACATATATGATGCAATGTTCCTAACATACATATAGTATTATACAATATTCGCAGCGGATAATTTTTTTTTTCTTTAGCAATACTATGCACTAAACTAAAAGTATCCCAAAAACTTAAAACATATTTCATACAAAAGAACATACTAAATAGTTGAGATCATAATACTAGTCCAAAATGGCTATAATCAAAAGAGTACTAGAGATGCAACTCCATAATACAAGTAGTAATTTAAGTTAACTACTATATTAACATTGACGCCGCACCGTCACTTAGTCGATCGTATCCAATTGGTCGAATTACAGTTCTTCTTCAGGTCCTGTGACAAGATCTACCATTCGGATAGGAATGGTAGTGGGACTACCACAGGGAGATTTGATTACAAATCTCAATAAGTTAACAGAAAACCTTCACACAGGTTAATGATGCATGCATGACAGTAAAAGCATGAATGTATAATTAAAATCATAAGTAATCATAGCATAACTTGATATATCACATAACATAACTGACATAACTTAAACTAAAGCGTGAGCTGAACTTGACTTGCTTAAACTGAACTAGACTTCAACTGAGACTTGACTTAACAAGACTTGCTCTGAAACTGGACTTAACATGAACTTGATCTGAGACTTGACTTAACATGAACCTGATTTGAGACTTGACTTAACATGAAATCTTTTTCTTTATCTGCTTAAACTTATCTTTTTGGGTACAACACGGGTTTCTTAGAGTCATGTGTCCCTACCGATTACCGCATCACATCACAGGTATCTGCACCAGCTGTGAGTGCATTATGGCTGGTATCTGCACCAACCGTATGTGCCACACTTTATGTGATCCCCATACCTCGTGTGCCATACTCATGATGGATCCTCACGAGAACTGAAATCTGTCTGGTATCTGCACCAGCTGAAATGTGGCTCCATTGCATTAGAGCCTGGCGCACTCCGGTAACCAGTTAGTTAGGCCCCGTCCGCTACTTGTTGACTGTATTACATCAACTCAAAAAATTTCACACCTTATTAAACATTCCAGCGTGAACAAAGGAGTTCCACTAGGATATTACCCCATCCCAGCACTTAGGATCGTACTTGACATGACTGTTCTCGAAATACACAAACTGTATTCAAGACGATGACTGGAGTATGAAAGGACAGAAGCCCTGACGTAACACAACATGACTTGAACGTAACTCAAAATATATGACTTAGTTGAAATAGAAACATTCGTAACATTTGTAACATATAACAGACAATATTTTGTAACATTGTATAATATGCAACAGACAACATACTTAACATGACATGCTTGCAACAGTGAATATTACATGACATGACATATATGTAATAGATGATATATTTAACTTAACATAGCATACTTGCAATGTATAGCAATACATGACAGAACATCTTGTGTAACAGATGAATAACTCGTGACAGAATAAATTATGTATAACAGACAGTGTTTCAAATACCGTACCGTACCGGCTGGTACGGCCGGAATTTTCCGTACCAGCCATCGGACCGGTACAGAAAAATTAACTTTTCGTACCGGCCGTACAGGCTGGTACCGGTCGTACCGGCCGATATTTCGGCTTGTCATTTTTTTTTTCATTTTTTTAAACTATAAGCTCATTGTTTTACTCCCAATTCAGGCTAGACTATTTATAATTTATATATCTATGTATTTATACATCAATTATTCGTATATAGACTATTATTTTAAAATATAATTTATATATATACATTTATATATATAATTTATTCACATATCGACTATCCCGAAACGGTACCGGTACCGAAATATTTCGTTCCAGTGCCTTGACCGGTACGGCATCCGGTACGGTATTCAAAACATTGATAACAGATAAATATGTAATGACTTGACATGACACATGTTATAATATACATACATACACTGTAATTCCTTTACTTATCACTCATACACGTTAAACTGTTAGTAAGTTAAAAGCTAACTTACCTCGATCTTCACATTTTATAGACAACTCAAACACGATCATGAGGAACTGAAAATAGTGATTTTTAAAAGTTACAACTTAGTCACTAATAATTAGAAATATGGAAAAATATTAACTTAGAATAAAATTATCATTTTTACCTTCTACATATGGGAAAATGACCATTTTACCATTAATTGAAGGATTTTGCATCCTAACTCCAAAAATCACCAAAATTTACATACTTCATATAAATTTTGTCTTAAGTTCAAATATCAATTCAGAAAAATTTAAAACTAAACACAACCATTAAAAGTCTATAAGGCCGAAATTTTACATAGGCTATTCCTTTGACTTTTGTTTCTAATTTGTTTTGACTTTATCCATAACATATAAAGATGTGATCTTTAAATAAAAACATCACATGGTATAAAAAGGTGTCCTAAAACAGATCCAAGCTTCAAAATCAAGATCACATGGTTAAAAATCAACCAAAACATAAATTTAGCCAAGAACATCATCACTTTGGCCTAACCGAATATCTTTTTGCATAAAATTTCATATCTTCATAACTAATATGAAATATAGTCAAAAAAATATTCTAACATATATATATAGGAGGCTTAGGATCCTCAAATAAAAATATCAAAGCCATTGGAATAGGATTAAACCATAAAAGATTTAAACTTTCTAAAAACAGAAACCATTTTTCCTCTTCCAGTTTCTAGGTTTCTAGATCTAAAAAAATCTTTTACCAAAATTTTTAATCATACAACAAATCCTCAACAAATAATCATATACACATGTTAACAATACTCCATAAAAATTTCGGACCAAGATATATCCATTAGTTTGGTCAAAAACTTCAAATTACAACACACTCTCCAGTTTATAGCCCAAATTAACCTTTCTAGGATTTGAACAACTTTTGATCAAACAAATGATCTCCAAATGGAACAAATAAGATATCCACGTAAACTAAACTTGAAAAGGAACAAATTTATGAAGGAAACGTTGTGATAAAATACTTATAAAATTTCAAATAAGGCGTTCAACAGAGACCAGAAAAACTACCCGAGAGAGTCTGTTGTGTTTTGTCAAAGAAAAGTGTAAAGGAGAGTTGGTTTTCGTGGGAAGTGGATTGGAGAGACTCTTACACAGGTTATGGGAAGTGATAGGACTGAAAGAGAGCTTGAGTGTTGGCATTTTCTTCCCCAAAAAAATCAGCCCAAGATCTTTTCTCAAGATAGAGTGTGAGAGTGAAAGAGTGAGGTGGCCCTTTAGATATTTTTCTTCAAAACCTTCTATAATCTCTTTTGGAAGATCTATTCAGCCAAGTGGAGGTGCAAACTTAGCCAAAACGCAATGTTAATGAGACCAAAATCGTGGGCCTTAATAGGCCTAACTCGAATGGGCTTAAATTTTGGGGTTTTAAGAAAGTTTGAGTTACTATCAAGCCCAAATCCAATATTACTTGGCGCAATCAATTTTTCAAAGTTAACAAGGTTGGATAATGATGTTCTAACATAAATTTGAAGAATTAACAGCATGTAGAAGAAATTTAATCAAGCAATTAAACACAATGCTAGAAACTGATTCATTTAGGTTTTGGAGGTCAACTTTATGGTTTGGATAAAACCGTTTAGGATTTCAATTTTAACCATGCTTTTGGTTCTCAGCTAGATTCCAACTATATAGGATTTCACTAGGGTGAAAATCCTCTTTAGTTTGCACAATTCGATTGGTCGGATGTAATAGGGTTTTTGCTTAGATGGCATGATATCACACATTGATTCCTTCAAATCCATCAAACGTTCCTCATGGTACCAAGTGTCTAATACTATTCACTATGTGTGGCTAAGATCATGCCAAGTGTCCAAATAAAATATTTCTAATCCAATTTGGATATTCCATATTGTGATTTTGAAACACTACAATTGGTGCGCATAACAAGGTTATTATTCACTCTGAAAAAGTGAATTATAAATTTAGCACTAAAAATTATTAAATATTCATATTAACCTACAGTGAAAATCGTTAACCAAAATTTAACCTTGAAGTGTCCCTAAAAATAATTTCATTGTTTCAAACAGACATTTCGTCCGAAAATATGAAAATAGACTTATTGAGCCATAAAATCTTAAATAATCAACTGAGTCTAATGGCACAAACCATAATGCATTATGCCACTTATAACTATCTTAAATAATTAGAATCGCACTTCTGGCTCTACAGTGAGTGATAGCACAAACTATGTTGACAGACTAAAACCTATGCGATTGGTCGATTCGTGAAAACTTATGAAGTTTTCACAAGATTCCTAAAGCCAATAAAAATTCCACCTTTGAATTTCTAGCGGGCTGTTACAACCATTCATACCTCTTTTGGATCAAACTTATGTGTAGTTGTCATGTCACTCATATCGTTATCTCTCTCATGACTTATAGTTTGTTAATCTATGGGTCTAATTCTATTAGGATTTTTTCTACAAACACCAACATGATGCAACATACTTGATATACCATATTTTTTGGGTTGACAAGCGTAAGTCTTGTGACAGTAATTACACCCCGCTTTTGGGTCACTTAATGAACATTCATCTATTTTTATGAAGTGTTCCCACACCGATGAGGGGTCATTACTTGTATTCCTTTTAGAAGGGAGATTGGTGTTACTACTACTATACAAGTTAATGTTTGCAGCTAAATGAGTAGTAATCTCATCGTCTTATAAATTTGTAGGAATGTCATTTCTGAAGCAATCCATAGTACATAGTATGAATGGACATGTAATTATCATATAAAAGCATGAGAAAATATAATAATTCGGCATGAGCATGCATTATCTAAGATTATATGCCTAGAACCAAACAAACAAATACCAGCAAAACAAAATGGTTAATGAAAGAAAAATATTTTAGCCAATGTGTAAGTACATTAAAATATATAATATCTCAATACTGGAGTCAAGTTAATTTTGGGACATTGTCTTATATGATTTGTGAAGATTTGTATATCAAAGCTTGTAAGAAAAATACTGAAAGCAACTACAAGATTTGTAAATGCAAATCAGTTTTGGTTCCACAACCAGTTAAGTTAATTTAGGAACTGATGATCACAATGTGATTGCTTTAGCCAAAATTCAATCTCAAACAAACAAGCAAACAAATTAAAACTGGCAATAAGAACATGACGTTATTGGGAAAATAGTACTAAATATTAATATTCATGGTCTTATTTGTTAAAACTTCAATCATCATGTAAATCCTATTTGTCCATAAATGAAATCTTATTTACAGTTTTATATTTTTACTAATGTATAAGACCATGAATGGAATGGTGCAAGTCACCCTTTTCAGTTCAATTTAATCCCTTTTTTTAATTTATATTTATAAACAAAGTTTAGGCAGTAAAAATGGGGCAAAAGGAATACAAATGAATTATGACCCACCCTGCTTAATGATTTATTTCATGTTAGATATAAATAATTGAACTTTTAATAAATCAACTTGTGGGGACTTGAAGTTGAAACTAGAGCATATCCTAGGATGCTTTGTTCCGTGACCCTCAGATTCTGGGTGGGAGGAAATGACTGAAAATACCAATAATATAAAATGCTTAATAACTTATCACGATAATAATGCCTTTGCCTTTTGCACAAAGCCTTTGGACACTTGGTGCTAGGATAAAGTTCATTACTTGCATCTAGGCAGAGTTTTTAGTTCACACAAGTGGACAAGGAGGTTTTGTTTCCTAGCTTGCACAAGGTTTTCAGTTCTAGGTGTGGAATTTTGATGCTTCGTGTTTACTAGTCTGAAACTCATAAAGGAAAAGGGAAAACCCTGAAAAACAAATGGTAAATGTTTATATATTGAGTAGATAAAACATATTCGTTTGAATTAGTAGTGGCAAAAGCGGGAGACAAAAGTTTTCATAAGGGGATAAAGTTGGACTTTCCATTTGGTAGCAAGAACCAATCTGCTTAGATTTATAGGGCCAACTAATATTCCCTTTATCACCAAGTACTACTTGGGCAAAGAATCTTTCTTGCATCTTTCTATATGGATGAGGAGGCTTAGATTTGGTTCCAAGATGCAAGTGTGGCTGTGACTTTTCACTTGTGGGAAGAATTTACTCAAGTAGTGCAAGTGAGGTTTGGATCTTCTGCATATGATGATCCAATTGAGACGCTTACAAGATTGAGGCAAGTAAGTTCTGTTACTTCTTACAAAGCTAAGTTTGAGTTGTTGACTAATAGAATAAAGGGAATTCCAGAAAAGAATAAATTGAGTTATTTTTTAAGTAGCCTGCGTGATGAAGTTAGACTACCTATGAAGATGATGAATCACACAACCTTAAATGATGCTTTTGGATTGGCCAAAATCCAAGAGCAACACAAATAGAGTATGAGGAAGTCTTGGAAAAGTGGTTCTATGGAATTTAATCAAAGTAGTTCTGAGTGGGGAGGATCTAAGAGTAGTCTTATGGGGTCCATCTTAGGTACACCCAAGTCCTTCCCTACTACAAACCTGTCGTATAAAAAAATATCTAAGGCCCAAATGCAAGAAATGAGGAAAAATGGTATGTTACTTTTGTGATGATAAGTGACATCATGGTCATAAGTGTGTGAAACCACGACTGTATTTGACAGATGATTTGGAAAATTTTCACCGTTCTAGTAGTGAAGTAATTGATGGTGAAGTAATGATTGAGAATGTAGTGGAGGAAACAAAGGGATTTGGCAATATTGCTTTTATTTCTTTGCAGGCCATGGTGAGAACTCTTAACCCTAAAACTATGAGGGTAGTGGGTTGTATTAATAAAAGAAGGGTGGTAATATTGGTTGACACTGGCAGTACCCATAACGTTGTGGATACTACAATAGTGTCTAAATGTGGCTTGTCTTTAAAAATGGATCATCTAATTCAGGTGCGAGTAGCAAATGGGGATATGTTAAGTAGTAAAGAGAAGACTTCTGATGTTGCTGTGAATATACAAGGCACTATTTTTACAGTGAGATATTTTGCATTAGACCTCGGGGGTTGTGATGTTGTATTGGGAATCCAATGGTTGTTGTCCTTAGGTCCAGTACTTTGGAACTTTGTAAGATTAAAGATGGACTTTTTTCTATGAAGGTAGGCCAGTTTCTTTGAAGGGCCTTACACAGACTGATGTGTTAGTTGATAATAAAGAATTTCCCAATCTTGCAAAGGTGGGGTCAAAAGGGTTTTGGTTGCAGTTTATATCTTCTAAGGATAGTGTAGTTGGGATTGAAGTGCAACAAGAGATTTATGAGCTGTTGCAAAAGCACGCTAAGATTTTTTATAAACCTACTTGTTGCCCAGATGACTAACACAAGAGGGGGACTGAATTGAGTTGTATTTAAAAATTCACATTTATAAATTAAATACACAATATAAAATATGAACAAAATACGAAATAGCAGTAAATAAAAAGAGTAAAGGTAAGAAGAAACAAATTCAATATTTTAAAGAGATTCAGCACCACTACTTATGTCCTCGCCTCAAGTTACCCCTTGAGAATTCGCAAATTTACTATCCAATCTACTTCAGGTGGAGATAGAAACCTATTACACCTTTTAGTAGTACCGCTACAAAGAATCCGTGTAGAACACACTCTACACTTGTAATCACCTTACACGTAGTGATTCAAAATCTATTCCTTCTGTAGAACATCTTCTACACTTGAAATCACCTTACATGTAGTGATTTAAAGTCTATTCCTTGTGTAGAACACCTTTTACAAGTACAAGAGTTATACACATAATTTTACTAATACAAAAATTGATAGTGGGTAGGTTATCAGAAAACACTCGTTAATGAGTGAAATAAAAATAATACAACGCAGACTATATATCTCTCAAAATGAACAAGGGTTAAGGCTCAAAATTTAAAAAAAAAAGATTGAAAGTTTTGAATGAACGTTGTATGCTCTTGTTGTTGTATATATTGTTATGAATTTGAAGAACTCAAATGAACTATTTATAGGCATATGAGATTTTATTTTCAAATTTAAAAAAATTCACATGTCAAACATAATATCATTCACTTTTCAAAAATTTCAAATCAAAATTTTACTTTCTTGAAATTGTCAAAGACAACATCATTCACTTTTCAAAATATCTAAATCAAAGTTTTACTTTTCGCAATTGTCAAAGACAATATCATTTACTTTTCAAAATATTCAAACAAAAGTATTTACCTTTTGCAAATGTCAAAAAGAGCATCAATCACTTTTGAAAAATTTCAAACAAAACATGCACATGTGAAAGATGATAATCAATCATCTTACAAAAATTCAAATTTCAAATTTTTAATATTCAAATATGTCATGCACAGGTGAAAAATGTAATTTGATGTTTTATGAGAAAATATTAATTTTGAGGCTTAATTCAATTTCGAATTTTATCAAGAGATGTATAAAATTACTCTAAGAGCTTCATTTGCAAGATTGTTTCCCTTCTTGCTCATGTTGGGTTCATTGATGTGATTGGTTTCATTGTATAGACAATTTGAATTTGAAATTATTTTATACTTCAATTCATTTGTTATCATCAAAATCCATATGTAAATATATAATTATATGAGGCTTGAAATCTTGGATTCAATAATCTTTCCCTTTTTTATGATGACAAATATTTAGTAGAATTTTGAAACCTGTAATAATATTTAAACTCCCCCTGAGAATGTGCGTTAGTTTTTCAAGCAATAGATAAAAATAATTCTAAGTATATATAACATGCTTAACAAATAAAGCATTGGAAAGAATATGTTAATATTCTAGTATAAAACTTCTCCCCCTTTTGACATAATTAAAAAGGAACTGCAGTAAGTAATGCCAATGGGCTAATGAAAACAGTGCATTTGTAGAAACTGTGGAAAGTTAAATAATTGTAGCTGCCCGGGTCCCGACGAGTGCTTCCTCGAGCCTTGCCCGAGTCCCGACAAATGCTGTAAAGCTCGAGTCGCCTGGTTCCACGGAGATAGTGCGGCAAAGCCTCGAGCCATTTTCAAAAGACTATTTTCACCCTTCGAATACTCATATAACAACTTCTCACATTACTCATTGACCTAGTTTCTTGTTTATCCAGAACAATAGCATGGTCGAGCAACATTCTTCCAATAATGTTTCAGATTTGAATCATGAACCATTTACTCAACCACTAATTTTTTATCCTGAGACCGTCAACACTATGATAGGAGCAGGGATGCATTTTTTAGTAGGACTGATGCTGAGGTTGTTGCAAGATCAAGAATGCTCAGTCCTTAATATGCTGCCTCTATTACGACCATGTTTTGGAGGTTATTGGCAAGGGTGAGTGAGGTTAATCGGTTTAACAACAAATATTTGAGTTGCATCAAATGCTTGCTAATAAAAGTAGAAAGAATAAAATATTAAAACAAGAAATAAGGAGTTGAAGCAATTTGTGGACAAGAACGCTCATAACCTACAACCATGAATAAATGAGCTAGAATGAGAGAGAGAGGACAAATGCAAAGTCAACATCAGTAGTTAACAGCAGAGGTTTAGCATTTACGAGAAAAATAGGAATAGTCTATAGTTAATCTCGTTGGCTTCGCTAAATAAAATTTGCATCCAACATATCTTTTAATCTTGACGAAGTAAGTTTTGAAGAATCGGTAGCTTGTCTTATTCTCATTTCCATATCTATAATATCAGTTTTAAGTTTCATCTAATTAGCATCAAATCTTCTTTACTCTCTATAATCCATCTGCATTCTCACTCTTTAAGTTTTTTCTCATATTTTTTTTAATGGCTCAGCAATTTTCTTCCACCAATCTCCTTGTTCACTACGTGGAGAATTCTGAACCTCATCCATAAGTTATTTCTACATCTACCATAGGTTTCATGATGAAGTATGAGAATTATCTGACTAACAAGTCATATGATGGCACCATTTATGAACTTGTAAGTATCGATACTCAATATTCATCATCTATTGTCGCATTTTCCCGGCGATTGCAATCCAGAACTCGTGAGATTGAAAAACTTAACAAGAAGATTTATGAACTTCAACGACTTGTTCATGAGTTTAACAAAAAAATATGAGACTTAAAGTAGGAGAATAAAGATTTAAAATCCTTACTTGTCTCTTCATTTCTACTTCTTACTTCTCTAGATAAGGATAACATGTTGATATATGAAGAACAAGAGCCCTTGAACAATGAGGCTAAAAGTCTTAAATTTTTGTAAGTCGTTTGAGATAATAAAATAAAAATGTTTAACAGATATTCATGGCATGCATAATTCCTATTTCTCTTCTAATCATGCATAGTTTATCTTCTGGCAGAGGTTTTGTGAAAATGTCTATCAACTGATCGTGTGTGCTTGTGAATTCTAGTACAATATCACCCTTCTGCACATGATCTTGAAGAAAATGATATCTAATCTAAATCCGAGTAGCTGATTAGATCGAAAGAAGTATATTTAGGATACAATAACCCTAGGTCAATTGTACCAGCAAAATATCTAAGAATGCACTTAACAGCAATCAAATTAGATTCTTTTGGAGATGATTGAAAACGTGCACATAAGCATACACTGAAACATAATATCTGGTCTACTGATTATAAAATATAAGAGACTACCAATTATATCTCAATATACCTTTAAGTAAACTAGCTTACTAGTTTCATCCTTGTCAAGTTTGGTGGATAGGTACATTGGTATTCCAATGTCTTTCGTACTTGATTTGCAATTCGAGCAAGAAGTTCAGTTCTATCATCATACTCATTTCAAATTCTTCCTGCATACTCTTAGCAAAAACTTGGCACATATTTCCATTAGTAGCACTAAATATTATATCATCCACATAAATATTTCATTAAGGTTCTCCTAAAATTTGTTTTGCTAGATGATCTTTCCTAATGTCAACATGTTGGACTTTCTTTATTATGCTTTCTTTGTTGAAATTGAGACTATCCGGTTTATTTATACCTTCTGTTTCTTCATCAACAGATTTCTTGGAGAATAGAGGATTAGATTCATCAAACACAATTTTACCTATTCTCATGATCTTTCTTTTCGAGTTGTTTCCAAATATCACATGTTCTTTTTCTTTAGATGTGAGATCAATGAACTTAGTCTTGTCTCATGTCATGTGTCTTGAACATCCACTTTCGCTTTCATGAGGAACAATTTTAAGTACCAAACTCTTCTTTGGCTTTCCATTTTCTTCTCCTCTTTTCAATGTGTACTCAAGGGTAGTAAGTGATCCGATGAGTTCATTTACTTCAAGTTTCTTCAGATATCTAGCTTCAAGAATCGCAATCACTTTTGATTCCTAGTGTTTTGACAGAGAGTTGTGAATTTTTCTTGCTATTTTCAAACCGAAAAAAACCTCACCGAGAGCTGTCAAGCTATTTATAATATTAGTAAAACGAGTGTATATAATAGAAATAGATTCATCATTATTCATTTTAAACATTTCATAGTCATGAGTAAGAATATAAATTTTGGATTCCTTGTTGCGAAGTTCATTCATAAGTAACTTCCAAGTTATCCCAAATTTTCTCTGCTGTCTTAAAAATCATTATTCTATTGAATTCATTCCCA
Source organism: Pterocarya stenoptera (assembly GCA_003123785.1). Lineage (NCBI taxonomy): Eukaryota > Viridiplantae > Streptophyta > Magnoliopsida > Fagales > Juglandaceae > Pterocarya > Pterocarya stenoptera. The sequence goes on along the minus strand of QEOT01124278.1, from coordinate 271,457 downwards.
TTAAGAGCATTATATAGGAGATTCATAACCGTTGAATTCAATGTTGTAATTTTATCATCTTCATGATCGAAATCTTCTTTTTTCTTTTTGACTTTTAATCCATCAACAACTTTTGTTGGGATATAAGGTTCACTTACAACGCATCTCTAAATTTCTCGACCTTGAAATTAAAGGAAAATTTTCATTCTACCTTTCCAGAATGTGCAATTGTCTACGCAAAATAGTGGAGGTGACTGCTAGATTGACTTTCACCAAATATAGCTGCAATGTTAGCCATAAGATCTTAATTCAAAGATAGCTAATCTTATAAAAGAATCCATCTCTGATACTAATTATTGCCTAGATGATTAACACAAGAGGGGAGATGAATTGCGTTGTATTTAAAAATTCACAATTATAAATTAAATACACAATATAAAATATGAATAAAATACGAAACAATAGTAAATAAAAAGAGTAAAGGTAAGAGGAAGCAAACTCAGTATTTTAACTAGATTTAGCCCCATTGCCTACGTACTCGTCTCATGCTATCCATTGAGGATTCTCAAATTCACTATCCAATCTCCTTCAGGTGGAGATAGAAACCTATTACACATTTGAGCAGTACCGCTACAAACAATCAGTATAGAACACCCTCTACACTTGCAATCACCTTACACGTGGTGATTCAACGTATATTCCCTATGTAGAACACCTTCTACACTTACAGGGGTTATACATACCATTTTACTTATACAAGAGGTGATAGTAGGTATGTTATCAGAAAATACTCCAATGAGTGAAATAAAAAACAATACAGCGTAAACTATATATCTCTCAAAATGAACAAGGGTTAAGGGCTTAATGCTTAAAGAAGAGAGATTGAAAACTTTAAATGAATGTTGTATGCTTTTGTTTTTGTATATATTGTTCTGAATTTGAAGAACTCAAATGAGCTATTTATAGGCATATGAGATTTCATTTTTAAATTTAAAAAAATTTATATGTCAAAGATAACATTTTTCAAAATTTTCAAATCAAAATTCTATTTTTCGCAATTGTTAAAGACAACATCAATCATTTTTCAAAATATTTAAACAAAATCATTTACCTTTTGCAAATGTCAAATAGTGCATCAATTACTTTTGAAAAGTTTCAAACAAAACATGCATATGTGAAAGATAACAATCAATCATCTTTCAAAATATCAAAATTTAAACTTTTAATTATGTCATGCACATGTGAAAGATGATAATCAATTATCTTACAAAAATTCAAATTTCAAAATTTTAATATTCAAATATGTCATGCACATGTGAAAAATACAATTTGATGCTTTATGAGAAAATATTAATTTTGAGCCTTAATCCAATTTCAAATTTTATTAAGATATGTACAAAATTACTTTAAGAGTTTCATTTGCAAGCTTGTTTTCTTTCTTGCTCATGTTGGGTTCATTGATATGCTTAGCTTCATTGTGTAGACAACTTGAGTTTGAAATTTCTTTATGCTTAAATTCATTTGTTATCATCAAAATTTATATATAGATATTTAATTATATGCGGCTTGAAACCTTGGGTTCAACATTAGTACTGTGCCTCCCCAAGGTCTAAAGATCATCAGATATTGCTGAAGAAGGAATCAATGGCAGTAAATCTTCGACCCTATAGATACCTTTATTTTCATAAAACTGAAATTGAAAAGATAGTAGCTGATTTGTTCAAATCTGGAGTGATTAGACCTAGTCAATCTCCTTTCTCTTCTCCAGTTCTATTAGTCAAACAATCTGATAGCTTATGAAGAATGCGTATTGATTATAGAGGTTTAAATGACGCCACTGTTAAAGACAAATATCTCATTCCAATTGTGGATGAGTTATTAGATGAATTGTTTGGTTTCCACTATTTTTTCCAAGCTTGACCTCAGGTCAGGTTATCACCAAATTCGAATAAAAGCTGAAGATATACAAAAGACAGCTTTTAGAACACATGAGGGGCATTATGAGTTCCTTCTAATGCCATTTGGACTCACAAATACTCCCTCAACATTCCAAACTCTTATGAATGATGTGTTCAGGCCATTTTTGAGACAATTTGTTATAGTATTTTTTGATGATATCCTTGTTTATAGTAAGGATTAAAGTCTCGTCTATCCCATTTGGCCATTATTTTGGGAATCAATTGTATGCAAAGAAGTCCAAATGCCATTTCCTGCATTAAGATTGAATATTTGGGCCATTTGATTTCTAAAGAGGGGGTAAGAGCTGATCTTAAGAAGCTTAAGGCTATGTTGAACTGGCCAATTCCTAAAAGTGTCAAGTCTTTAAGAGGATTTTTAGGGCTGACAGGCTATTATAGAAAGTTTATCAAGGGCTATGGTCAGGTAGCAACACCTTTGACTGCACTATTGAAGAAGGATGCATTTAAGTGGTTTGTTGAAGCACCTGGTGCATTTCTGCAGTTGAAAGAGGCTGTAACAAGTCCTCCAGTGTTGTCTTTGCCAGATTTTACACAGAAGTTCATGATTGAGTGTGATGCTTGTGGTGTAGGGGTGAGAGTAGTTTTAATACAAAATCAGAGGCCAACAACATTTTTAAGTCAAGCTCTTAAGGGCAAGAATCTCTTATTGTCGACTTATGAAAAGAGGTTATTAGCATTGGTGATTGTTGTTAAAAAATGGAGGTCATATTTGTTGGAAAATGCCTTTATCACTGAAACAGACCATCACAGTTTGAAGTATTTGCTGGAGCAGAAGGTGGGGACAGCTGCTTAGTAGAAATAGATTTCCAAATTATTGTGTTATGAATTTTCTATTGAATATAAAAAAGGGGTTGACAATAAGTTGGCTGATGCATTGTCTAGAGTAGATGTTTTAGAAAACTTTAGCATGCTTTCTGCCATCTCTTTTCCCACTCCAACTTGGCTTGAAGAACTGAAGCAAGCTTATGTATATGATGAAGTGACACAACATCAGCTTTATCTTTTGTAGAATGGCTCACCATCCAATTATGCATTTTCTTTAAGACATGGACTTTTGTTTAAAAAAGGAAGAATATATGTGCTAAGCTGTTCTGAGTTGAAGCTAAAGATTATGCATTTTGTGCATGTTAGCCCTACTGCATGACATTCAGGATTTCAAAAGTCATTACAGCGAGCTAGGAATGATTTTTATTGACTAGGAATGAAGAAGGAAGTTAGACAATACATCAAAGAATGTGATGTCCGTCAAAGAAATAAAGTTGAGAATATTCACCTTGCAGGTTTGTTACAACCTTTAGCAATACCTCAGCAGATTTGAACTGACTTGTCCATGGATTTTGTGGAAGGATTGCCTTCCTCAAAAGGTTACTCATGCATCATGATGGTTGTAGACAGACTTTCAAAGTACTCACATTTTATGGAATTAAAAGCACCCCTTTACAGCTACAAAGATAGCCTCTTTATTCTTTGATAAAACTACATGGTATGCCCTAAACCATAGTTTCAGACAGAGGTTCTACTTTTACAAGTTCTTTTTGGAAAGAGCTTTTTAAGTTGCAAGGAGTTACACTTTCACATTTATCTGCTTATCATCCCCAAAGTGATGGGCAAACTGAAGCTATGAATAAGTGTTTGGAATACTTTTTGAGAAGTTTTTCAGGTGATAGACCGCAACAGTGGATAGAGTGGTTAACACTGGCTGAGCGGTGGTATGATACCACTTTTCATACCTCAACTAGATTAACTCCTTATGAAGCAGTGTATGGTAGGCTTCCAACCAGGTTAAAACAGTATGTGCCAGGGATTACTGCTAATAATGCAGTGGATGACTTGTTAAAATCAAGAGATCTGATTTTGACAACTTTGAGACATAACTTGGTTGCAGCTCAAGAGAGGATGGAAGTTTAGTATGATAAAGGCAAAATTGAGTGGGAGTTTGCAATAGGGGAATTGGTGTATTTGAGGTTTCAGTCATATAGACAACACTCATTGATTGTTAGAAGAAATTTGAAGATTTCACCCAGATTTTTTGGGCCATTCTAGATCACCCAAAGGATTGGTCAACTAGTCTACAAGCTTGCTCTACCACAAGATACTTTAATTCATCATTTTTACATGTTTCTTCTTTGAAAAAGAAGCTGGGGCATCATGTTTCACCACTTTCAACCTTGCCTCCAGTTAATTTTCAGGGAGAGTTAGCTCCTGAACTAGAGGCCATTCTACAACTAAGAACCAAGAAGTTTAACAATCGACCACTTGTGGAAGTGAGTGCAGTGGTAGGGCTCGCTGCAGTAGAAGATGCCACTTGAGAATCATATTGATAGTTGCGGGAGAAATTTCCTCACCTTGTGGGGAAGGTGCTTTGACGGGTCGGGATGTGTCATATATCTAGGAAGAGTTGCAGATGGTTATGAAGTGGCTGGACAAGTGGTTGGGAGTGCCCTTGGTGGGAAGTGAACTGACTTCTTTCTATACTTTTCAACATGTAACAAACATGTCTACATGAAAACAAAATAATGTTGTTGCTACTACACAAATGCAAGATAGTTAGACAATATGGTTAATTTGGACAGATAAAATGCTAGAGGATTATGCAGACATATAAATATATATATATATGTATTAGTGAAACCCCCTCCCCCCCTTTCTCTCTACCAAAACCAAGAAAACATTTATAGGAGGCGGCCTCCTCCACTTCTTCTCTTCATCTATTATTGTGTTAAAAATGTAGTTTCACTTTTCATTTATTTATTTTTCCTATTTTTTCCTTCTAGATCCAAAATATGAGATCTATGGCTTTTCGGCAACCCAAGTGATGCCCCACCAGCAAATTCAGAGGCCAAAGATCTACAACCTCCTTGAGTGTTTCAAACGAAGCAATGCGAGGTGGACGTGCTGACCAAAGTAGCACATGTTCCTCACGCGCCACTGCACACTCAACCCTATAAAAAATATGTGTCGTATCATTTGACGAACCAACAAAACAGAGGTATGGTTGCGTGGCAAGAGGTGCGGCAGGAGAATGAAGGCTCGATGCTGCATAGCTTTGTAGCGCATGGGCATGGGTGGCAGTAGTGTGGGTTTAATGTCAAAACGGCGTCGTTTTAAGTCTCCAATTTGTTTTTTTTTGGATGGGCTTAGGATTCTCGAGCAGGCCTAGGCCTTTAAAATCTGGGTTATGACACGATGATATCCAATTACAACACTAAGAATACATTAACATGGCTACATTGTTTGAGAATCTTGGGATTTCACGTATGAGTTGGATGCTTAAAGCAAGATTTATTAAGTGAATGAGAATGAAACGTACGAGAGGCAAAGCTATTGCAAAGAGTAAAAGCCAGTTGTGGTGGTCTTGAAGTTGCAATCCTATTAAGCTTTATTTGTTGCTGGAGATCATTAGGACATACGATGATGGAGATACAACAAAGGAACTGCAACAAGAGCTGGTGTGTGGGCCTACGCGCTTGGTATATTCGACTACAAAATGAGTGCCAAAGGTGTTTTGTATGCTAGAGCTAGTTAGACCTAAACAGATCTAAGAAAACAATGAAGAAACAAAATAAAGCAAAAAAAAAAAAACCATTGTAGGAAGTTGTAGGTCCTGGTGATATGAACCCGCAGGAAGGAAATCCCTTGAACCCACAATCAATTTGAAAACTCACTCAAAAAAGCCAAATTCAAGTCAATGGATGGAGAATCTAGACCCGAAGAGAACTCGTTTCAAGAACCTAGATTATATTAAAATCTAGACCCGTTGAAGAACTTGTCTCAAGAACCCAGATTGCAAGGAGGAACGCCACAAAAGTTGTGATTTACCTTTGATAAGTTCAAAAGTTCAATTAAGAACAAGAGGAGTAAAACTCAACTCACAATGAATAAATCATCAAATTTCATAAACTAATCTTCAAAATGAGGCTACAAGAGTATTTAATGAAAACCTAATTGAAACCCTAGCCCAAATAAAACTCCTTTGTTCCAAAAATATCCCTGGATGAATAGTGCCGCGTGAACAGTGTTTCAGCTACAGTGAACAGTGCGGCGCTACAGTGCTTCGAACGTGAACAGTGCCGCACTACAGTACCTCTCTTCAAAACCCTAGTTCCTAAAATTGCAACTTTCCAAATAAACCCTTGGCCAAAATACAAGGCCTTCCCAAAAATCCTAATTCATAAAAATAAGACATATGTGACCCAAATATCATAAAGCCCAATTATTCTAAACTAATAAAATAATTCATTTAAATGATTTAAACAATTTGAAATCGTTCAAGTGCCCAAGGCCTTTAAGTCACATATTATTGCCCTCTTCCATAACTTGTATCAAATGAATCAAAATTAGATCTTCATCCTTCAAGCTCATTTTGACTATTGGGCTCTTGCTTGACTCGTCCCATGTGGATTTCATCAATCCTTGCATTGCTTTTTTGATCATCTTTGCTCTTGTTCTTGTAATTGGTTCATCTGGAACTTACAAAGAATCTTTATGATAAGGCCCGCCTTGGTTCCCATCACCTAGGTTTTAGTGTGTCTCTATTAACTTGTATCCTTTGCAAGAAGGTTGTGACTCGTAAGTTTTTCTCTCTTCCCTCGTGAAGCTCTCTCCCAAAACCCATCTTTTTAAAGATCCTTCCACCATCGTCTAGGGGTGGAGTTTTGGTTCCTCCTTCCCTCTTACTCTCTAGTTATCTTCAGAGTTGTCCATCGAATCTTTACTGGATTTTTTTTTTCTTGTTTCTTTGAAATAGCAAAGATTTGGGCCGATCTAATGCTCTCCAGCCACCTAAGACCGTCACTCACCACACCATAAGACTCCTCAGTAGTGGCTATTGGAAAAATCTCGTCCATTCGAGTAGTGCGTGAGTCACATGCGTGAAATCCACTTGCTGCTGCACCATGGTGTGCGTTCGGCTGCTATGCGAGGAAAAAAAGGGATCAACTACCTCAGATATTGCAGATTTGACCATCCTCCTCTCACCAGCAGTGGTGCATAATCCCTGCATCCCTCTACAGCCGTTGACGAACCATCATCCGGATGATATTTTCCTATGTTTCCGCTTTCCCTAACCAAAGATTAGGAGAAAGAGGAAGTGAGAGTTTCTTTCAACTAAATCGGGCCACCAAAGTGCAACAAAAAACAATCTACTATGGCTTTTGGTCGTAGTATCGCAATCTGATTTTTGGATTTAAACAAAATTGCTTCAGGCGGCTTTCCCTTGTAGGAAATGGGTGGGAGCCAGGCCATTGGCTCCAAATCCCACTTATTTTTTTTCTTTTTCTTGTTATGTATTAGTTGGTTTGGGATGATTGTTAGGGTCTCCCACCCTTTTAAATCTTATATTTTGTAATTGTTTGATATATAGATTAGGCTTTCTTAGAAAAAGAAAAACTTGTTATCCTTTGCAACATTTTTTACAATAAGAAATTTAAAGATTGTGTAAACGCAACATGCCTTTTACATGGTTAAACTCCAATCCCTTATAGGTAAGTGATTGACTTTATACTAATGAGACGTAACCTATAGAAATTGTTTGCATTCAAATATTCAAACTTTAAACCTAGAAGGAGCATATAACGGTGGAACCACGTTAGGGGTTGGGGGACATCCCCTTCCCTCCAAATTCTTATAAAATTCAAAGTATCTACAAAGTATTTTTTATTGTTCTATGCATATAGAAAATAGTCCCCCTAGAAAAATTATAATCCCCATATGTGCTCCAAAATTTTCTAGAATTTCTATATAGATAGACATGCCTCTCCAATCGTTCTCTTGTAGCCCAAAAAGTTGTATAATTTCTATATAATTTCTATTTTTTATGATGTGGCCCAAACAAAATTAAATTAAAACCAAGTTTATGAGAAATAATAAACTTATTAAATTGCATCTCCAAGTTGGCCCCTTTTCTATTTCTGGTTTCATAAAGCATGCTACAAAGACCAAGACCTAGTTTGGTTATACAGATGAGATGAGATGAAAAATATGTGAATAGTAGTGAGATAGTTTATGAATAGTAATGAAATGGTTTGAGTTAAGATGTTTCATGGGATTTTGAGAAATGAGAGAGAAAAAGTTGAATAAATATATTATAAAATTAAATTATTGTTATAATATAATTTTTGTTTTGGAATTTGAAAAAATTGAATTATTTTTTACGTTTTATTTGTAAATTTAAGAAAGCTGTAATGACTAGGTAATGATTAGATGAAAAAGTTAAAAATTTGAAATTATAAAATATTTGTGTTTGAATAGTGTTTGGATGTTGAGATGAGATGAGATGAGTTAAGACCATCTAAAACCAAACGGGGCCCAAGACTCTTACTACTTGAACAACCCCTCAGAATTCCAACCGTAGTGGGTTGAGTGCAACCACCATGTTGACCCTAAAACCTTATTTAGACTCCAAACACTTTTGCTAGCATTTAGAGCCATCATAGCTAGCAAATACCATAGCTTTATTATTCATGAAGCATAATGTATTAGCAATACCCCGGATTAAGGTAATGACTGTCAAGCTAAGCAAACAATAGGAATCAAGGTATTCTGTCATCACCACCAAAATCTTTTGAAGGAAGGTGATAGACTGCAGAAAGGGTTAAGCTTTATAAAAGATAGAATGATAAACAATCCAGGCTGGGAATTGTGCTGGACAACAAGAGAAGCAAATAGGTCAGCAGGCACATGAAGTTGCTAAATGGGCAATGGAATTAATTGTTTCTAACTGTATGAAAGGAGTTGAATTCCTTGTCATATTGCTTTATGGGAGGAGGCACTCTACCCCCCATAGGTACTATGGGTACCAAGAATACTTTAGGTATTCTCAGAATACTCCAATACTATTTATTACTTTATTACTTATTATTACTTTTCATATATTTTTTATTACTATTCATTACTTTTCACTACTATTCAATATTCTATTATTACTTTTTCATTATTTTTTACTACTATTTACAACTCTTCTCAACACTTCTCACTACCCCAACATACTCGGCTGTAATAGTTTCTATCTCAATGAAATGTTTATTCAGAACAAAACAAAAAAACCATGCCACCAAACTGACGGCTCACTAGTTGCATGATTTGGACTTTGATAGACTAATCTCTGAAAAATACAAAACCATTTACTAGATATTGTCACCTAAACAAACCACTATTACAATGTCCAAAACTTAATTAGGAGGATGTGGCAACATGCAAAGTTGTGAGCTCAGCTGTAAGAAAGAATTCCATTTTTTTTCTCATAAAAAGACATTTTGTTTTTGTACATGATGAATGAGAGAACTACCTTGTGTATGAAAAGGCTATACCTGCAGCACATTATTTTTTAACATTTGATGTAGCAGTTCAGGAATCTGGCAATACTACAGTTGTAGTATGCAAAACACCAGATGATTTGGTGCTTTTTGTTAAAACCAGATTTATTAATTCCAAGAATGTCAACCAAGGAGAAGCAACAGTTCTGTTCATAGGAATTGAAGAAGCTAGAGCACACCGGATAAAGAAATTAGCTATCGGTGGTGATTCAAAAGTTGTCATTAAATTGATTGAAAATCCTGAGAAAGCTACTAATTGGATCATTGGACCTGTAGCTAGAGACACAAGAATACTCCTGTGATCTTTTGAGAGTTGTTGTATTAAAAAACTTTATCGAGATGATAATCGATGTGCGCATAATATAGCACAATGGGCGGCTTCAAAATGTCTATTTAGAAGCATACCCATTATTAGTATACCCCCTTGTCTTTTGGATTTTCATAGAAGACCCACCTATTATATGTTTGTAACTAAGGTAGCTTTGTCTACCAAGAATTCTCTTTATTTAGTTTAATACAATATAGCTATCTTGCCTTAAAAAACAAAAAGATAAAAAAAAAAAATGAGAGAACTACCGTGCAGAAGGCCGTGCAATGGATTCATCAAATGATAGGTAATTATTATTACCATCTCTTACGGCTACTGCTTCCTTTGCAATCACGAGTGCGTCTTGAATATCCTTAAGAACATCAGAAATTGACGGTCTCATATGTCTGTAAGGTTGGGCGCACATCAGAGCTTTCTCTGCTATCTTCCACATTGATTGGATGTCAAATTCATCATGTAGTGAGGGATCAATGATTCCACGAATGTCCCCGCTCTCAATATGTAACCTTGCCTGTGACACAATCATTACAGGTAATTTAACACGCAATGGAAAGTTGATGAAATGAAAGGAAGAGAGTTATTAATCACTTCACTTGATCTATATCAAAGCACTTGCAACAATGGTCCATGTTTTTCATCCACTAAGTAGTTTTTATATACTGATGACTTAAGCTACGTTTAGATGTTGAGCTGAGCTGAATTGAATTTTTTATGAATAGTAGTGAGTTGAGTAGGTGGAGTGAGTTATGTGGAGCCCATCTAAAATGAGTTTAGATGTGTTTAGATGTTAAAATAAGTTTAGTACTATTTATGAAAAATTGAAAAAGATTGTAAGTTCCATGTATAAATATGTGTTGAGTTGAAAAAGGTTGTGGGTTCCACGTGTAAAGAAGTTTTGAATTGAAATGAGTTTAGCAATTTGTGAGTTTGGTATTTGGATGTTAGACTCAGTTTAAAATTAGATTGAATTAAGTTGATCTCAAGTGAGTCTTGCAACCAAACGGGGTCTTAAAGCTCTCTATGAAACAACACAAATAAGTGATAAGAGAAACAACAAAGGGATATGGATCATTAAAAGAAAAAGATAACTGCTTTGAACTGTTTAATAAACATGCATGATTACCAACGAACATAGGGGATGCATTCAATTATCATGTCTCAAAACCTGTCTGAGCAGAACAAACAAAGCTTACCCACTCGACGATGTAACTACAATTCAAGCCAAAGCTTTTATTAGATATTGCTTCTTGGCCAGACATTAGTTCCAGAAGAATTACACCAAAGCTGTAAACGTCGCTCTTGTCTGTCAACTGCTGCGAGATATAATACCTGCACATAAGGAGAAAAAGACCCATTGTATTGTAATATACTATATACTTTATGGTTTCCAATTGATCCAAGAAAAGATCATAACTCGCACGTACAAATTTATAAGTATAGGTTTATAAGTACAGGTTCTCATAAAAGCCAGCGCAAGTGAATAAGGGAAAATTATACTTTACATTCTCAAACTACCACCTCTTTTGGAATGCACCCTAAACTACTAAGACTGGCATGAATTGGGACCCTAAACTACCAAATTTTGGTAATTCCCACTCTTGGTTAAGATTTCGGCATTACGATTATGTCACATGTCCCATTTTTCAATCTATCTCAATAGTAGATCTTAACCAAATGTGAAAATTTTCAAATTTGGTATTGAAAAATGATAGTTGCAGTTGTGAGTGCGCAAGTATCGTACAATCATTTTGGAAAAAGTGAATGAATACGAGACCCATATGAAAAAAAAAATTTAATTTTTTAATAGTAGACTCCACTCTTTTTCAAAATGATTGCGCGGCGCTTACGCACTCTATGACTGTATGTAACATTACTCTTGATATGAAGGAAAAATGATAGATTTCAAAGCAGAAAGAGAAAAGCCTTCTTATTAAAAAAATAAATAAAAGGACAGAAAACCTTACTCAGGATCCAGATAACCCACTGTGCCCCGAACTTTGCTTGAAACATGAGAGACTCCATCTACTGCCACTTTCGAAAGACCAAAATCTGAAACCTTTGCTCTCATGTCCTTGTCAAGAAGAATATTGGTGGTTTTCAAATCTCTATGAATAATGGCTGGAACACAGCCCGTATGAAGGTATTCAATCCCTAAACAAACATGAGAATACATAAATCAGTTTGAATCCTACATTATAGAGGAAAGACTTCATTGTTAACTAGCAGTATAAGAAAGAGTTTATTTTATTAGCTCATAAACCTTTTGCAGCATCCTCAGCAATTTCAAGTCGCTTGATCCAAGTGATACTTCGTTCACCCTTTAATGGGCCTGTGAACAATTTATACATGGCTAAGCATTGAAACTCACTCATATTGCTTAATTCAGAAACAAGTGAGCTTACCATAAAGGTGTTCCTTGAGAGTTCCATTATGCAGGAACTCATAAACAAGCATGCTTCTATCTCCTTCCTGACAATACCCAAGAAACTGTACCAGGTTCCGGTGATGTATCCTTGAAAGAAGAGTCACCTAGATCAAATTGAAGTGTACTGATCAACCACAAGAACCCAGTTTTTAATGTCTAACAACAAATAGTCCCACTAAATATAACAGGACACATTAATAATAATGACACTTCTGGTAATTAAAGCAATAACTTCACAAAAGATGAGAATGGAAGATGTAATATAAGAAAAAATAGGAGGCAAACCAAGTTGATTTTAATAAAATTATAAGTGAAAATGCCAACATAAAATGCCCAATTCAGCTGGGAAAAAAAAAGTTGAGACAGTCGATCCCATGCCACTGCTTTACATTTCATTATTGAAAACTTCAACAGTTCATAAATAGGTCAAGATGTTATGGCTATACCTATAGTCAGAATACGGGGAATATGTTTGGATCACAGAAAGGCCTACCTCATTAGAAAATTCTCGCATTCCTTGGTAGGAATTACTTGTTAGAACTTTGACTGCAATTTCTTTTCCATCTTTCATTCCATAGAATACAACTCCAAATCCTCCAGAACCAATTCTCTTCTCAAATTTTTTTGTAGCATCTTCAATTTCATTGAAAGTGAAGCAATGTGCAGCTTCTGTGGGTGCAGCTTCTGTGGGAGCATCACTACTGGAAGAAACTAAACTTCCAACAGGAAGGGCATGTTCCAGTTGGTCTATAACAAATCAAACAAGTTATGTTGAACCGGCAGTAATATTTACAAAAAATTACATCAACTTGAAGATTGCACAAGACTCATACCTTGCTTGGAATACCTTTTCTTCACTTTTCTCATAAAAAGGCACGAACAAATAGTAACTATAAGCAGAACAGTAGCCCCAACTGATGAACCAATGATTACATTAACCCGGTTCCCTCTTTTGTCCCCTTCCTGGAGATTGATGTTCCGAGAGTAGCTGAGTATAATCAAAATAGAACGTGAGGGTTAGTGTGTTGGAGTGACATACATAAGTAAAATCCAAATCCCACCACACTCCACCCCCCACCCAAAAGAAGAAGAAAATAACATGTAAAATGAAGCTAATATGAGTAAAACTTAGAGTGACTGGAATGGTAATTAGATAAAAGAAAGGTATCAGAGAGAGACACAAAGTTATAAATAAATCCACATTCATACTAACTTATCAATTGTATTTCAATTAAAACATTGGCTTGCAAAAACATTTCAAAGATATACTGCAGAGGAAACATGGACTGACTGTCGTTACATTTTTATATAAGCAAAGAACTATGAACTTCATGTAAGAGTTTTATTCAAACTCTGTATCCTACACGCCCTGCATCTTGATAGAGTTTAGAATAACTCAAAACTTATCAGTTAATAGATGAGTTATAATGGGATAAGAAATACTCATAAGAGATAAGATTAACTCTATATCTCTAATCACAGTAAAAAACAAAGTCTCAGATTTCTTGATGGTTAGAAGTCTATAAATAGTACTGAGGGGTTAAAGGTTCTCATCTACAACATTAGAGTGTCTCTAGCCATCAGGAGACACTTGTGAGGCTAAGTTACTAGGGTGATCCTTTTCTCATAGTCAGATCAAATTTTTCATCAAACAGATGGAGAAAGGTACGTGTTTAATTATCATTGTTTTATTATTGTGGATCATAGAAAATCAAAGATCCAATTATTAATGTTCATGTTAAAATATTTAACACTTCAAAGCCATTTTAGTTTCCACATTAAAAAGATTAAAAAACTGAAATAAAACCTAAAGGTTGTTTTCTACATAAGTTCAAATTGACATCCATTCTAATTGCTACCATAATAAGCACATAATTGGTAAAAAGGATATACCTAGATTTCTGCAGTCTAAAATCATGCTAATAATGAAACTAATTACAGAGACCATCCAGGCAATTCTGGCCTTTCTTTAATTTGATTTGTCTTCTCTTTCATGTCCCAAATACAGTGGCTGACAGAAGCTTCTATTGCTACATAACTTCCATATGGTGGTGTCTATGTTTAACACAGATGGCAGGCATACATACATGAGTGCAAAATAAGTATATGGATGAAAAGCAAATAACTTGGTCAAGTTTTATACTAACAGTTATGTTTAGGCTGCGATTGGATGTTGAGTTGAGCTCAGCTGAGTTGAATTCTTTATGATTAATAGTGAGTTGAGTAGTGGAGAGAGTTATGTGTGACCCATCTAAACTGAATTTAAAGTGTGTTTGGATATTAAGATAAGTTTAGTACTTTTTATGAAAAATTGAAAAAGTTTGTGGGTCCCATGTATAAAGATCTTTTAAGTTGAAAAAGGTTGTGGGTCCCACGTGTAAGAAGGTTTTGAGTTAGGATGAGTTTAGTAATTTGAGAGTTGAGTCTTTAGATTTTAGACTCAGCTTAAAATTAGACTGAACTCAGCTGAGTTTGGCAACTAAACACAGCTAATGAGAGTAATTTTTTTTTAAATGTTAGCATCCACGGAAACCCAATTACTATTGTAAAAACTTTATACTTACTTCAAGATCAAGTTTTTATTTAGAAGACCTGAGGGCACTGTTCCTGACAACGTATTGTTTTGCACATACCTGCAACCATCGGATGCATCATATCATGTACGTAAGACCTTCTGCATTACTAACTTCCAATGAAAGAAAAAATTAATATGCAGCAGTACCTATATATAACTTCAGGTAAGATCTATCTTAATGAGAAGATCAGAAATCAGAAAGAGTCTTTCAAATTTTATGTAAATTACAATAACAAATATAAATTTCTCAATAACTTACAATTCCCTCAAATTTGGTAGGTTCATCAAAGAGGAAGGCAGTCCACCCGTCAACTGATTATTCTCGAGATGACTATATAACGCAAAGATTATGGTTAGCTTAAATTTTTTTTATATAACCTACGAAAAGAAAAAGCAATCTTAGATTACATGATTTTCAAGTCTGCACATCCAGTAAAATCAGGTATTGGACCACTAAATGAATTACCATCAAGCCACCTGCAACCAAAAGAGAGATGGATGTTGATAGTACGAGTTATCTATATATACCTGTGGCATTAAACATGGAAACCAACTGTTTCCCATTCATAAAAATGGATATGCAGTTCTAAACTTACAACTCAACTAAACCGGTCAACTTTGTCAAGTCTGAAGGGATATTCCCAGTCAAGTTCTTTCTGGACAATGAACTGCCACGCACCAAGAACAAAAGTAGTTGCCATTAGATTAGTGACATTGCTATTCATTTGTGTAGGGGACTTACACTTTGAAAGAGGCAGAAATGGATTAAATACTCATGAGATAAAGCCTTAAGAAGGCTTGACCTACATTTTAGTAATTTTTGGCCGTGGATTTGAGTCACACTGCACCCATGACCATGGAACAGGTAGACATGGGTCACCACCTTCTTGTGCCCAATCTACAGATGAGTAGTGTGAGGCCACATTCTCAATGACTGTTCCTGCAACTCATGGGAGTCCATGGTAAAGAGTTTCTCAAGAACAAAACCACGTATACCTAATTATGTAGTAAAACATGATTCTAAATCTCATGTATGCACTCAAGGAACCATTATATATATACTTACCATCTAAAGAACCATAGTTTTTCTCCAGATACTTATTTATCTCCATAGCATTCAAAAGAGGCCCCCTAGAAGAAGTGGAAGTTTTTTCAAATCCAAATTTGAGTACAAAGGGAAGGGATATGTTTGAAGATCCAGGCTCATAAAGACGATATTTTCCTTGAGCATTCTCTTCAATATTGATTACAGCCGTGCTTGGATCAGTATCTGTATTTCCTGGGAGTGGGAATACCAGTCTGAATTTTCGAGACTCGTCTGGATCCAAATCTTCAATTTCTGCAAGGTAGCTGAATGCCCATCCAAAACCAGGAAAGCCATACAAGTTTAACCGATAAGTTAATGACCCATTTGTGCCAACTACAGCAGTCTGCATCACTTTTTCTGGTGGACTGTCATCCTTGCTAACATCAATTGGCATTTTGGTTGACACTTTTTTGGTTCCAGCAGCAACATCAACAAGATAATTTTCTTTCTTCACAGAGTCTGACTCCCATATTCTATCAAAAGGATCATCAGGATACCTAAAACAACAGAGATACAGATCTTCTCATAATATGGAAAAATCTTCAATAATAATTGTATATAGTACTACTCATCTGGCTCAAAGTTCTCACTTTTAAAGTGTCAGGCATCCGTGTTTTTCAGAACAATTGATCAGTAACTAATCTGTTTTCTTCTCACATTGTTTGGCGTAATTATTTAAAATGCATTCAGATAAAATCTTACTTAAAATAGTAATAATGCATTCAGAAACTGTGCATGTATTAAAGCGCTTCTAACTAAATATTCTGAGCATACCTGACTGGAGTTTCACTATCTGCACCAAAGTTTATCCTCGCAGAGACACTGAGGTAATACTGATCCTCAAAGCCTGTTAAGTAAATTGAACCATTAAATTGTCGGAGCTCAAGAGTAGATATAAACGGCAGCCCAGAAGAAGCATTGGATAAGCACACACTGATAGTGGGACTTGAAGCCAGGAATATTAGCTCTCGGACTTCTATAGTACTAGCATTGTAAATGGCTATAGGTGACCAAAGAGTTGCCCCAAGGGAAATGTCAAATTTTGGGTAAACAGTACTGTTTTTGTCAAAGTTACCATACAAGAATGTTGCTCTCACAAGGTACCTATTCCTAGGTATGACTTTAAGTGTGTAACAATACTTCCTGGAATCAGCAGGAAAGTGTCTCAGGGTCCTGTATTGCTTGCGTGTCTGAGTCTCATATGCAACATCTATCGTAGCGGTTTTTCCGTAAGCAAGCTGACTGTCAGGAGTCCACTCAAGGCCAAGGTCATCCGTAAAATTTTCTTTACCTCCACAATCAAAACTCACAAAACCTGCTTCACAAGACCTTATGTAATTATCAACAACTGTTAAAAAAAAGGGTGAAAATAAGCAGCATCAATATTATCCGCAAATAAATATTTTTTTTAGCCAGAAAAAGAGAGAACGAGAGACAGAAGTAGATCTAATCCCACAATGTAGTGTCACATTGAAAGTATATATATATATATATATAATAATAATCTAGTTCATTGTTAACTTCATTATCAAAGTAAGAACTTCTTTTAAAAAATCAAACCGTAGGAACACTTCACGTACACTTTACAAATCTTAATAGACTATTGGAGATACAGGTTGAAGTGTTCAAAGATCCACCAGATCAGAATCGGTTTTAGTTGCTGTTATGTTTCTGTTCAGATTTGAATTATTCAAAGATTCACCAGATCATTGATTTACGTTGTAACTGTATTATTTTTTATTTTTGAATAGCTGATATGTAGGAACAGAGTTGCCAAGAGATCTCTATAAAATCATAGCTGCTGCATACACTTGATAATCAATGAAAGACATCTTTTACTACTTTCTCTGTTTATTTACATGGTATCAGAGAGCCAATAAGAAAACATAATTATTAATTTAACTTGTATCGGTCAGTAGAAATGTTCCTGATCTTTGAGGGTCGGAAAAACAGAGTTGTAAGCACAGGGTTTAAGATTTGCATTTCAATTAACGGCTTGTAATCCTTTTTTTCTTTTCTTTTTCTTTCACAAATTCTTATACTGATGAAAATGATCGGATCACCCTCAGTCTCATACTCCCCAAAAGCCGAAACAAAGAAAACCGAGTACCCGTTACTTCGATTTTTTCCACTTCTTCAAATGTCTCGTTTGGCTGTTGGTTCTGGGGAGCAGGAATGTGGAGATGGCCGATGGGTACGTGTAACCGGGCAGGTCTGGTCCCTTTTTTGACAAAATTTAGGATCGAATCGGTATACATCGGTTTTACATTTTTAAAAACTGATTACGTACTGGTTACTTTCCTAAATCAGTATCTCCAATTTTATCGGTTCGGTTCGATTTTGATAGTATTAGTATTAAGGTATAAAATATAATTAATATATTAATATACATTAATATACTAATGTATGCTAATTAATTAAAGTAAAATGTAATTAATATACTAATGTATATTAGTATTACTAATATATAATGTATTTATAAAAAGGAATATGTGGAGAATTTATTAGGTTATAAAATGTTATTAATATATATATTTTATGTTTAAAGCATGTGATCAAATAAATTTTCATGTTTAAGATTAAAATTTTATGTTATAAATTATAATAATATTATCTCATATATAATTATAATTTATTTTATTATATATATTATATATAAATATTATATATAATATTAAAAAAATTCATTTAAAATATATAATATAGTGAATCGTTCCGATCCTGTCCTAAACAGCATAGAACCGGAACCAAATTGATACCGGCCAGTTTTGAAACTAAGTTAACGGGTCCCAGACTGGAATAATCCAAAACCGAACTAGTTTCACTTATTCGGCCGGTACAAGCTGATTTTTCTATTTTTCGATTAATTTTTACACCCCTAGGCTACCTTCCCATTCTCTTGTTTAGAGTGCCAATTTAGAAAGCAAATGAAAGAAGTAAAAATGATAATAGAAGCAAAATTAGGAATTTATTTACAGAGCAACACAAAAGAAAATAGCATTTTAAGCTCAAAAGAAAAGAGTGTATATTTAACAAGATGTGGCATAGAAACCATACAAAAAGTTATGTATTTTACTAGAGAGAGAGAGAGAGAGAGAGAGAACCTGGCATCTGGGCTGAGGAGGCATCCAAGAGAAACAGAAGGAAAAACGAGAGAGAGAAGAGGGAAAGCCTAATCTCCATTATGAGGGCGAGAAGCTAAACTGAGAGAGAGGAATTAATTCGAAGAGAAAGCGATACCATGAAAAATGGTACAAACAAAGAAAAGAAGCAGAGAAAGGCCAAACATCACACCGTGCTGCCGACATAAAGTTGCATTGTCACTAACCAAAAAACTAAAATAATCCAAAACGAATAGAACAGAACTGAACTGGTTCTCTCTTTTTTATTTTAAAATTATACAGGAAAGGGAGTGTGGCTGTGTAGATGCTGCTCCATGAGTTTGAGCAAGTGAATGAGTTGAAAGTTGGTAAAGACACGTTTTGTAGAGACAATGGTGGAGGGAGAGAGAGAGAGAGAGGTCCTTTTGAGTTGTGAGTTGTGATGGATTTTAGCTTGAACTGGACTGATTCCTGTCGTTGTTAGAGGTTTCAGGGAGACATGAGAGAGAGAGAGAGAGAGAGAGAGAGAGACTTCGAAGGTGAGAGGTCTAGTTGCTCTTGCCTCTTGTCTGCATCGAATTTAGTAGGGAGTGTGGGGGACAGAGATTCCCTCACTACTTGAGATCCCACCACTAGTCTTCAATGGATAGTCAATTTTGACTAGTTTTTAACTTTTTGGTTAGCTGAATCCAAATTCTACTATTCATTTTTAAATTAAAATAATAATATAATATTATAAATTTTAATAATATTTTACAAAAAAAATTATAATATTTTGCAAATACATTTCATATATTTATTAATAATTTAATTTTTACTTAAAATAAGGTAGAAAATAGAATTATATATTAATTGATAATTTAATTATTATCAATGAAATACAATAAGATAAAAAATAATGTACTATTTATCAAAATTGAAATGGCTAATATAGACTTTAAAATAATTAGATAATATAGACATTAAAATATAATGGTTGTTGGAAATGATTAAAATATTATTTTAGTGAATGAATATTGTCTAGCGAAAGATGACTAGGGAGCTTAATTTTGTGTAGTTCATATGCTGAGCTTTAGTCGTTTGGCTAGTTCAATGTAGAGGATTTTTCTCATGCCTAGCCAAAGTATGAAGATGCATTGACATTTGGCTAGTCCAATACTAATGCTTTAAGTACTCGGCTTTTAAGCATGTTCCTCCTCCCTAGTCTATTTGCAAAGTCCCAAAACCCCATTGGCGACCTTTGTCTTCTTCAGGATCAATGACTCCTCTATTTTATTACATCTAACGAATTAAACAATAATTATTAAATGTAATAAAATTTAGTTTATAAAAGTCCGAGTCATGCATGCTCAAGATTCTTCACACACGCATGCATTGTATGGATGGTCGGATGGGGGTCTAATTAATGTCATGGATTTTTCTTTTACTAAGTAGTTGAAGGTGCGTGCATGTGAAGGGGTGGACGAATTGATTACATTACATGATCTAATAGTGATATGTGAGAAATTATAAGAAGAGTTTATGGACCAATTAATATAATTAATTGAACTTCAAGAATCTTAGTCAATTTAAGAGGCCGGAGTGGAAGGATGGCTTTGATATAGTCTTTTTTTTTTTTGATAACAACATGCCTTCATTTCACATCAAACGTTACAAAAGTTTTTCAGGAAAAGATCTCCACCACACACAAATATCATCCTCATTCCAAGCAAATTTTGCTAGCTTATGGGCAGCCTCATTGCCCTCAGGAATAATATGTTGAATTGTACAGCTATGAAACATCTTCATTAGATCCTTTATCTCCATTATGAGGTTTCCTAAGAGAGACATAGAGCAACCTATAGCTTTGATAACATTAACCATCAACAAGAATCACTTTCTAAAATGAAATCTTGTATTTCTTGATATAGTCTATTTTGTGTTGTCACGAGTGGAGAAGTTGTGTAACGCAATAGTCTATTGCTATAAACAAAGAATATATTGAGAACAAGTAGCTCGAAATGGACCCATTTGGTAGCTAGCAGTTAGCACTCTTAATTGTGCTCGAAATGGGCCCATTTGGTAGCTAGCAGTTAGCACTCTTAATTGTGCTCGAAATGGGCCAAGAGTGCTCGAAATGGGCCCATTTGGTAGCTAGCAGTTAGCACTCTTAATTGTGCTCGAAATGGACCCATTTGGTAGCTAGCACTCTTAAAATTTTAGAGATATCAAGTCGCGCGTGTTGACAAAAGACACGCAAAGATGTGACGACATGATTGGAATCGTATGCATGGACTAGGTCGTGTAACAGTGTCTAAGGTACCGGTCGTTTATAAGTAGTAATCAATTTTGGATAGAACCAAAGAATCAATGGATAGAAAGTTGCGTGGATTAGTCCGTGTGTGAATTGTAGAATGCCATAAAATAATGACAAATTATATTTGCAGTCGTGAATGCGTAAGTGTCGTACAATCTTTTTGAAAAAAAAAAAAATACAGAATTTACGTAAAAAAAAGTAATTTTTCAATAATGATCTATATTTTTTTCAAAACGAATACACGATACTTGCGCATTCCATAATCGTATCTAGACTCCAAAACCACCCATATATTTGAAATCCCACTAATTACCAGTAAAGTCGAAGTCAGATTATCAGGTAGGAGGAAAAGGCTATACTGCCTGCACAAAAATATTAAAAGGAAATAAAAGTAAAAGGAATGAGAAAAATGGTAACACTGTTAGAATGACAATTCAGATATCAAAGATAATAAATTAAAGTGAATTTTTTTTATTTGATAAAAATCAGAGGCCTAACATAGTGACCAGTTTGGATTTTAAAGCATAATGCTCGTGGGAGAGCTCAGGACAAAAGCAAACCCCCATGGTTCCTTTCGATCACTTTTAAGACTTTTAACAAAACTTTGTCGTTTAGGGCTTGCCTTTTATCATATTTTGAATGTGAGCTAAGTCGAGCTTTGTTCTAAACTTTACAAAAAGTTGAAAAACCAGACCAAAGAACAAAAAGAAAAAAAAGGGTTTTATTAAAAGTAAAGTTGATGTGATACGTAAGATTATAATAAGTTTATTTTTATAAATTTTATAATATTTTAAACTAAATTTAGGATTTCATATTGTCTTGAAGAAAGAAGATTTTGCAATCGGTTTCAAGGGACTCCAGTTTTGAACTGTTATAAATACTGCCACTATATATGCGTTGGAGTAGACCCAAATCCAAATGTTAATCATCAACATGGATGTTTTGCACCTCTTAGTTTAATATTAGAAAGGGTGCGGCTACTCTGCCGCCCCAACTTGACCGTTGGGCAGTATGCATGCCCAGCGTCATTTTTTTTTTCACATTTTTTAACATATTTAAATACATTTAAAAAATAAAAAATACATCAATATATTTAAAATCACTTCTTTAATCACTAAGTAAAAAAAAAAAAAATTTTGACAAGTGGTCAAATGGAGGTGTCAAAATGAGTGGGCATACTAGTGTTTTCCTATTAGAAATATTGATTTTTATTTTCTTTATAATTTTGCACCATAAAGCCAAGTGATTGCTTCCCTCGTTTGTATTTGCAGATGAGATGAGTTGAGATAAAAGTTAAAAATTAAATAAAATATTATTAAAATATATTTTTTAATGTTATTATTATTTTGAGATTTTGAAAAAGTTGAATTGTTTATTTTAATTTATGTGAGAATTTAATAAAGTTGTAATGATTAGATGAGATGAGATGAGATGTGATGTATTGTAAAAACAAACAAGACTATAAGGCAGCCACTAGACTGAAAAATCTATCCCACAAATAATATGGTCAATATAATACCGATGAGAGCTACTAAAAACTCTGAAAACCTAATTGCACGCCAAATTCCAACAAAAGTTGGAAACATTGAAAAGACAAGTACTATTAGATCTATCTATGTAAAGATTTTATGGTTTTTTTTTCTCTGAGTTTGTGGGAATTTTAGGTTTGATTATGTACTTCAAGATATATAATGTGCTGATCAACATGATAGACAATACAATGCCTCCTAGATTGTCCTAACACTGACTTGGAAATGAAACCTGTCCTTTTCGGGTTTACAAAAGCTCATTTAATTTGCTAATTCATATTGGTAGACTTTCTTTTTTATTATACGAATCAGATTAATCATAAGTTTTCACTTTTCTTGTGTTAATACATTTCTAAGGAAGAACCCGATAAAGACAAAGGTTAAAATTTGTTCACATTGTACATTCATGCATGGAACGTGTAGACGTGGCAGCATGGTTTTGCATACATCTTCTTACATAAAAAAGTTTACACGCTAACGTATTTAATGTAATCCATCATATTATAAAACTCTTTTTATTATAAAGTATATATGACGTGTTACATTAAACTACCGTTGATATGTGAATTTTTTTATATATATAAGATCTGTGTGTAGAGCTAACAATTCTCATAAACGTAAGAGAGATCATAAGTAGGCAAATAGAAGAGTTGAGTCTCAAATGTCTGTCTAGTGGGTAAGATCGTAAGGAAAGAGTGTATATTAGTTTTCAATGATGTTTAATTATCTTGTGTTTCTAATGCTAATTACCACTTCCTATTGTAATTAATTGAGTATTCAGCAATCATAAATAAAATCATTAGTGAAGTTAATTTTACAAATCTTTGTGTTTAAACAAGTTATCATTGTACTAATTAATGAGTCCTAGTACGAGTTCTTATTTCCAAATTACATCAATGCAATCAACTGGTCTCAACAAGGAAGATAAGTTATAACTGGATTTCTACCGGTAGTGGCAATGAAACAATTATTGAATATTTTAAGTATTCTAATTATTTTTATTCTCTCTATTAATTCTTTCAAATTGAAAAGGCAAATATTGTGTATCATGATTTTTAAATGGCGGTATTTCAATTGAATGCAAGGAGTTTTCCGCAAGTATATATTGGATAATTTAAGAAAAAAATCTCTCAGTCCGATGAACCCTAAAGATGATTTGCATTTAAGGAGATTTGAACCTTAAACATAAAAGGAGCATACCCCCAAACCCAAGGCCTTAATTTCCACTTGAGCCAACCCTTGGGAGTTTCAAGCAATATATTAAAGGATGTGTTTGTAAACTTGGAGAGACCATGAAACAAGAATACTAAAATAGAAATGATACTTACAGCCTTAGAAAGTATAAATCTTGCACACACTTTTTAAAAAAAGTACGTAAATTTGAAACTCGTATAAAAAATTATTTTTTTAATGGTGTTTTCCATTTTCTTCAAAATGAATTTATGGAGCTCACATATCTCTAAGATTATATCAAGCATTATTCGTACTAAAAAAAAAGAAAAAAAGAAAAAAAAAAAAGGACTAGGGCTGCTCACCTCCTTCGCTTATGGACCAATTAATATAATTAATTGATCTTCAGGAATCATAGTCAATTTAAGAGAGTGGAAGGATGGCTTTGATATAGTCTATTGCTATAAATAGAGAATATATTGAGAACAAGTAGCTCGCTCCAAAGGGACCCATTTGATAGCTAGCTCTCTTAATTGTGCTCACATGTGGAGTGCATGGACTAGGTCGTGTATCAGTGTCTAAGGTGCCGGTCGTTTAGTAGTAATTAATTTTGGATAGAACCAAAGAATCAGTGGATGGAAAGTTGTGTGGATTAGTTCGTGTTTGAATTGCATAACAACATAGAATAAAATAATGAAATGTGATATTTGTAGTCGTGAGATGTATAAATATTGTATAATTCTTTTAAAAAAGATAATAAATACGAGATTTATAATTTTTATTATTTTTCAAAATAATTATACAATATGTATACATTTCAAACTTACGTGTACCATTATTCTAAAATAATAGATCATGACATCTCATTAAAATAACGTAGAAAACAAAAACCACCCATTTGAAATCCCACTTACCAGTACAGTCGAAGTCAGATTATCAGGCAGGAGGAAAATGCCATAAAGTTGTTAACTTATACTACCTGCACAAAAATTTTTATTTTTATCCTTTTAGGACTTTTGAAGAAAAGTAAAACAGGAAATAAAAGTAAAAGGAACGAGAAAAATGGTAATAAAAGTATGAACGATAACAATGTTAGAATGACATTTTAGATTATAAATGTGAGTGAGTAAAATACATCAAGCTCAAAATTGCTTTCAAAGTCCAGTCTATTAAGGGATCATCACTAAAAGACAAACAAAGAGAGAAGGAAAGGGGATAAAGAATGGACAAATAGGTGAGTGTGTCAGGATGCAGGGAGGTGTCGGGAAAAAGTAGGAAATAAAGAGACGGTCAGACATGCAAAACGAACATCCTCACCACGATTAAGGTACATGCGTGAAATGAGTCAGATAAAAGAGATGGACACATATGATATTAGATACTCTTTTGGGGGTTCTTCTTCTTCAACATCTAGAAAGAGAGCTATAGAGAGAATATCTTCTCTAGCAAGTAAGTCTCCAGCTCTCATTGTACAGTAAAAAATGAGAGGCTAGGAGAGCTATAAAACAACATATTATAGTGGAATCTCTCCTCCCCAAACCCCTGTGGATGTAAGCCTAGTGCTGAATCAAGTAAATCTGTGTGTTCATCTCTCCTTATTTTCTCTGCATTTAAATACTGTTTATCTTCATAGATATACGCACAAACACTGTAAAGCTACACGGATCACCATCGGGGGCTTCGCACCTCACCGACCAAGCCCAGCCCACCTCAGCGCATCCAGGAATGGATCGTCCAGATAATTATGTGGGATCGAAATTGTTTCTGCACCGAAAGCGAAATAATAACAATTTCTCAGAGCGCTACTTAATCTCCGAATGAGAAGATGAAACTCTTCTAGATAAGTATCTTCAGCCTTTCCACTTTTATTTTTATGAAAAGCACAACTGCATAGAAGGGATGAGTGAACCTTTCCTTGCCTAGGCAATTAAAAGTGCACTATACCTTTTTCACATCCAACGTGTGAGGCTGGGGTCACAAACTCCCCGGCCACTTGAGTTCAAATAACGCCCACCACTCCTTCAAAACTTATGTGAATTTTATTTTCACTAACATGATTGATCCCTATAGTACGAAGTCTCCATCAACTACTTACCTCCCTGCAAGCCGAAATAGATAAGTGTAAACCCTAAGGCTGCTCTATCCCTCTCGCAGCTGAGTGCATGTCAGTCTTCGGCTACCTGAAGATGGAATCTCCACCAACGAAATCTTCATCAACTACTTACCTCCCTGTGAGGCGAAATGATGAGTGTAATGTCTAAAGCTGCTCAATTTCTCTCGCGGAAGAGTGTAGGTCAGCCTTAAGCCGAAGACAGAATCTCCACCAACTCAATCTCTGTCAACGAAATCTCCATCAACGAAATTTCCACCAATGGAATCTCATGTAATGGAACTCCATCCAACAACGGAACATCACCTCCAACAACAAAACGCCAAATGGATGGTAACTCAGACCGTCACCACACCCCAACAAGAAAACTGAAGTTCACAAATTTCACAGTTGTGATTCGAAAATATTTACACTAACAGGTTTGAATTTTGTAGCATCCCCTACCTACCTTCCAGTGAGAGTCGACAAACGGGTCCAACCGTAAGGCGGCTTGGCTTGCCCCACAGTGAAGTGTGGGTTCAATCCATCAATTGCCCGACATTAAACCTGAGATAACATCTCCGCTAGCGAACACCGGGTGTTTGCACTAGTACCATAACCGCTATCAGCAGGTTACCTTCGGGAACAAGCATTCGGAGTTAATGTGTCTCTGAGCTCTACAACCACCATACGTGGATTCACAAGGTCGACGAGCTCCCTGACCACTTCGCACAGGTTATAAAAAACATATTCTTACATTAATCGCAATTCACATCGAAAAAGGAAAGTTCACCAACATTATCGAAAACAAAGGCGTTAGAAGAACATACGCATTTCAACAAGATTTAGGTTGAGTCTAGCTTTACAAGTTGCTCAACCCACTCCCATTTTTACAAAAAGTCAACAGGCGGGAAAGGTTAGAGACTACCCAATCTCCTAAGTGCCAGAATAGGCAGGCAGGTCACTTGACTGCTGCGCCAACCTTCATATGCATTTGACGTGGTCGAGCCTATCACTCACTTACCTCGCCAAGATGGGCTTCACAATCGTGCTATGTGTAGTCGAGCCTACCTCCTGCTTCCCCAGCAATAGCCAAGCTTCACGAGCGCACTCCATGCGATTGAGCCTAACTCCTGCTGATCTCTCTAGGACGGGTTTGTGCTCGCACTCTACTTGGTCGAACCCAACTCCTGCCTAAATCCTGTGCTCGAAAATCTTTACTACTTAACCCAAGAAGAACGGATGACCAGGGCAGCTCCCGAAATTTATTTCTCTAAAGATGGAAGCGGATCAGTTCCATTGCATCTTTTAGCTTTAGAGATTCTCAAGGTCTTCTTTGGACCAAATTGCCTTTAAGAATTGCAGGTAACTGTAAGGGGATAAAATACCAGGCCCAAAATGGTTCTCAATGCCCAACCGATCAAGAGACCATCACTAAACGACAAAGGAAGAGAGAGAGAAAGGACAAGAATGTGTCACGAGAAAGTAGGAAAGGGAGAGACTGTAAGACACACAAAGCGGACATCTCTCACCACTACTATGGCGCACACGTGAAGCGGGTTGGATAAAAGGGATGGACACATACAATATCAGGAACTTTTTTGGGGGGTTCTTCTTTGACTTCTTCTTCAATCTCTGGACAAAGAGCTCCAAAGAAAACATCTTCTCTAGTAAGTAGATCTCCAATTTCCATATTACAATGAAAAATGAAAGGCTATGAAAGACTATAAACAAGCATATTATAGTGGAATCTCCCCTCTCCAAACCCTTGTGGATGTCGGCCTAGTACTAAGCCACATAAATTTGTGTGTTCATCTGATCTTCTTATTTTCTCTACATTTAAATAAGGTTCATCGCCATAGATGTATGCACGAAAATCCTTAAGCCGTACTGGATCACTACTGAGGGCTCCGCACCTCATTGATCGAGGCGCAACCCATCTCAAAGAGTTTGGAAATGGATCTTTCTACTTTTTCGGGCTACGCCCTTTTTTGGCGTTAACCATAAAGATCATAAATTAAAGTGATAATTTTTTATATAAATCAAATGCCTGACATAATAAGGTTTTGCAATATATTCTAAACAGTGGTGACAAGTAGGGGTGGGCAGCCCCTGCCCCTTGCTACACCACTCGGTTCACCCCGCCCTCACCCAGGCGGGGTGGGGGATTTGCGCCGCAAATGCGAGGTGCAGGTGGTGCAGCCTGCATCTGAGTGGAGGTGGGGGACCGAGAGGGCTCGGCCTCACTAGATATATATGTTATTAAAAATTTCCTATAGACAAAAAGACGTCGTTTTGTCTAAGTTTTTTTTTTTTTAAACACCTTAGATAAAATAACGTCATTTTGACATTATCGACAAAATGACATCGTTTGGTCTAGGTTAATTAATCTCCCCTACAGTGACTCCCCTCCCCCAAGCCCCTCCCCATCTCGATATCAAGTCACTCGTAATTAGGGGTGCTCATCCAGGTTCCAACCCGGGTACACCCGGACTAGAACCCAGGTTTCAAACCCAGGCCGGAACCCGGATCGGGTTAGCCCTG
Organism: Pterocarya stenoptera; assembly: GCA_003123785.1. NCBI lineage: Eukaryota > Viridiplantae > Streptophyta > Magnoliopsida > Fagales > Juglandaceae > Pterocarya > Pterocarya stenoptera. The sequence continues at coordinate 243,042 of QEOT01124278.1, read as the reverse complement.
GTCAAACCCAGGCCGGAACCCGGATGAATCCGGGTTGTAAATTCAGAACCCAGGTTTACAATCCGGAACCCGATTTTTTTTTCTCTTCTTCTTCTTCTTCTTCTTCTTCNAGGGTTCCGGGTTGTAAACCCGGGTTCCGGATTTACAACCCGGTACCCGGACCAGATCAACCCCTGGTTTTGCAACCCAGGTTCCGGCCCGGAACAAATTCCGGGCCAGAACCCAGAACTGGAATCCCGTTTCCCGGGTTCCGGCCCGGATGAACACCCCTACTCGCAATCTCTCAGTTCTCTCTCTGTCACTCGTATCTCCACTATGTTCTGTGTCCACTCATCTTCGTCACTCTCTCTGTCTATCGCCATCACCGTCACCATCGCTCTCTGTGTCTGTTGCATTATCGTCGCCGAAGTTAACCCAAATCCGAACCTCTTAGTTTTAGTATTTTACGTCCTTTTTTTTTTTCATTGAGGTATGGAGATTGGAGGAAGGTTGGGATTAAATGGAGACGGAGAATAGGATTTGTGAACTATGTGTTGTGGAGAATCTTGATTGCGTATGTGATTTGTGAATGTAAACTGTTGTGATTTGTGATACCGTGAATCTATGATTTTGTGCATGGGTTTCGAATAGAAACCCTAAATTAGTTTAGAGTTCCAATCCAAAACCCGAAATTAGTTTAGGGTTCGAATCTGAAACTAATATAGGGTTTCGATTGGAACCCTAAACTAATTTAGGGTTCCAATCCAAATAAATACAAGTGCCTCTTTTATAAATTTATATGGTATATCTTTTTATTCTAATGATGTCTATTAATTCATGTTAATCTAGCTTTTTTCCCACCATTAAAGCTAATTAATTATTAAACGTAAATATTGACAGATTATAGTTGATTTTAGTTACTTAATAAAGAAATCAGCCTCAGAACCATAGATTTGAAGATGCATTTGCTATAAAATTTTTGTTGAACTTATTAATTATGGATTTTCCTCAGATATTGTAATGGTTTTTATTTTACTTTTTCTCGTATGAGTGTTATAATGTCTTTTAACATCTTTCAATTATGCTTCTAGGCTCGTGTGTGCTACTATTGGAAATAAATATGTTTACCAATTAATCCATTAAATTTTTTTTCAAGAATTGGCAATAATTAATCATGTGATTGATTTCGGACAGCAATGTTTTTATATATGATACTCCTTACAATATTGGCCGAACATTATATATTTGAGTTTTGTAGTAAGACTACCCATACAAGAAAAAAAAAAACAATGAACAATGTTTTACTATAAGAAATATTCATTTTTTTTATGTTGTAGCCACCACTAGAAACATAAAAGGATAAAAACTCAAACAACTCCTATGAATTGAGAGCCAAAAAAATTAAAACAAATTAGAAAACTGTGTTTGTTGTGATGCATATAGAAATATAGAAATAAATTCTTAAAAATTCAGAGTTGATTGTGTATGCTTATAATATGACGTCTATTTTGATTTTGTATGCTTATTTTATAAAATAAATTATAATTATGAAATTATGAAAAGGTTAGTGGCATGCTGAAATTTGATTGTGCATGCTTATTTTATAAAACAAATTATAGTAATTAAAAGGTTAGTGGCATGTTTTGATTGTTGTTACTTGATCCCTATGTGTTGGTTGTTGATGTAAGTGGCATGTTTTTGTTTAAATTTCATATTTTTGCTTGTTTGGGAGAATGTCTTCCTCTACTCCCTCAGATTTTAATGATAATTGTCCTACCCCAACACCTAATCTTATACCTAGCACTAACCCTAGTGACAGCTATCCTACCCTCAAGCCCACACAAAGCAAAAAACATGTTTCTATAATTTGGTTTCACTTTACCAAACTAGATGGTGGTGAACCCAATAACTACCAAGCCAAGTGTAACTACAGTGGTAAACTCTATGGTTGTCACTATAGGAAACACGATACAGCACAGTTAAAGGTGCACTTAGAAGAACATTGCAAGAAGAGTCCAATATTGAGATACTTACAAGAAAAGAGTCAATCTAAACTAGAGATTGGACTAAAAAAATGACGGAATGGAGTAGTGGGGGTTCTAACATATATTTATAAATTTGTATATTTTGATGTGGTGTGTTAGGTATAAAATATATTTTATTAAAGAGTAGATCTAACATATCGCGCGCATCAAACTATATCATTGTGCAAGTTTGTTTTTATAAGATCTTTATGTAGCTCGATCTAATACTTGTCTTTTTAATGCACCACAATTTTGTTGGAATTTGGCTTGCCTCGTTTGTTTTCACAACACATCTCATCTTATCTCTTCATTACAATTTTTTTAAATTTTCACGCAAAATAGTATAAACAATTCAACTTTTTCAAATCTCAAAACTACAATAATATTAAAAAAAATATTCTAATAATATTTTATTCAATTTTTAACTTTTATCTCAACTCATCGCATCTCTTCTGCGAAAACAAACTATGGAAGCAATCACTTGGCTTTATGGTGCAAAATTATAAAGAAAATAAAAATCAATATTTCTAATAGTAAACTAAGAAGTGCCAAACTTCCATGTTGATTATTAACATTTGGATTTGGGTCCACTATCCAACGCATATATAGTGGCAGTATATATAACAGTTCAAAACTGGAGTAGTCCCTTGAAATCGATTGCAAACACTTCTTTCTTCGAGACAATATGAAATCCCAAATTTAGTTTAAAATATTATGAAATTGGTTTTTTCTTTCTCGAGATTGTGGGAATTTTGAGGTTGATTATGTACTTCAAGATATATAATGTGCTGGTGAACATGATGGACAATACATTGCCTCCTAGAATATTGTCCTAACACTCACTTGAAATAAACCTGTCCTCTTAGGGTTTACATTTGGAGAATTGATCAAGAGCTCATTTGCTAATTCTATCTTGTTATATTTTCTGTTTTATTATACGAATCAGTTTATAATTTTTCACTTTTCTCGTATTACACTTCTAACACTGCAAGGAAAATAAGGATTAATGATAGTTATTTTAAGCGAGAATAACCTCATTTTGACAGGTAATAATTAATTTGACAGAAAATAACTGGCAGCAAATAAGTAATTTTTTATAGTGTAAGTTTGGATTAAGCAATTTTTCTAGAAATAATATTGGTTGAGGGTAAAGGAAAGCAGGTCATTGAGGAGGAGGGCATGCAACATATTGTTGTGGTGGAAAGTACTTAGGGGGAGGGATCTGGAAATGGGGTTCAGGTAGTTGAGGTGGACGAGAGTTTTCAATGAGAGGATCATAGCGAGGAAAATAAAATGGTGGGGGAGGTTGAGAATAAGGGTGTGATTAATTCAGAAGTGGTTTGTGAAGGTAGAGAGGTGTAGCTCACCGAAGAAGGGAAGGGTGGGGAGGTGTTGTTTGATACGGTGGTCCCAGGAATGAACACGAAGATTGAGGAAGGAGAGTTGTGTGAAGTGGCTTGTGAGTCACAGTGTCCGGAAGTTTTACGTCAGGAGGAGATTGCTTGGTGGAATGATGAGGCGTTGATCCCTCCTCGGGATATTCCAGCTAATCAATTTAGTCTGGTATCTGAGATGTTGGAACAAGAAAACCAAATTATGGTGGAGACCAAGGGGTTGGACTTATGGCGTATGAGCAAGAAAGCAGGTTGCATGGGTTGGCATCTGATAAAGGATTCGACTCGAAGGGTACTCAAACTAGAACTCAGGTAATGGAAGAACCCAGTAATGGGGTGCGTCAATCTCACCGGGTCATAACCCGTCATGCTAAACTTAATTTATGAAGACAAAAATGTTGGTGTGGAACGTGCGCGACTTAGGTATGTCAAAGAAATGATTGAGGGGGTTGGTCAGGAAATTTTCAATATCCATATTGGCCATTTTGGAACTGTTTGTGAAGGAGGATTCGATGTTACATTCTCGCAATATCTAGATTTTTTGAACTTTTGCGCTAATGAAGCCATGGGAGGGAAACTATGGGTTATGTGGAATGGGCAAAATGATTTTGAGGTTGAGAGCATGTTGGATCAAATGATAGCGGGTTGGGTGGTTGTTAATGGGTTCAAGATGCTAGTCACATTTGTTTACGCGAAATGCGCATATTCTGAGCGTATGGGGCTTTGGAGAGATCTGGAAGCATTAAGAGTCGGTGAAAATCGTTGGATAATGGTGGGGGATTTTATACTATGAGAGAGGATGGGGAACGTATTGGGGGCCAACCTAGATCTTTGGTTGCTATGGAGGAATTCAATAACTGCCTAAATAACTATGGGATGGTGGAGTTGAAGTCATGGGGTGGCTGCTTGTCCTGGTTCAATGGCCATGTTGGTCCGACGAGGAAATGGGCGAAACTAGATCAAGCCTTAGTGAATGTGCAGTTTATTAATAAATTTCAATCGGCTAGCGTGGAGTATTTGGAGAGGAAGACGTCGGATCATAAACCGATGTTGATGCATTTTTCAAACCCTTTAGCTCGATATGGGCCTATGCCGTTCAGGTATCAAAATATGTGGAGCTCTTATGAAAAAATTTTTGATTTATGAAATAGCTTTGGATGGAACCAGTGTATGGATTCGGGATGTACAAACTAGCGGCAAAACTCAAAATGGCTGGGATTGCTCTAAAGAAGTGGAATGTAGAGGCATTTGGCAGGGTGGATAAGACTATTCTCGAGCTAGAGAAACGTATGAATTTTCTGGAGGAGAAGCTTAAAAGGGTTAATGATCAGGAGGTGGAGACGGAGTATTTAGTTACAAGATGTGAACTGGATTTTTGGGAGAAAAGGGAGGAGATGCGGCTATCTCAGATGGCGAAGAAGCGATGGTTAATGGAGGGCGATCGTAATTCAAAGTATTTTTGTGCAATTATTAATCAACGAATGAATGCTTTGATGATAATTGATAAAGTGATACTGGAGGATGGGACGACGCTAGCGACTCCTGAGGACGTGTATGAGAATGCGGTGCTTCATTTCCAAAGTTTCCTATCTGAACAAACAGCTTACGCAATGCCTGATCTGAGTTCGTTGGTGCCATCCTTGATAGAGGATGCAGATAATGTGACTATGGTACAGGAGCCCTCGGAACTGGAACTGAAACTTGCGCTAAAGTCTATTTCCCAAAGACAGTAGCCCTCGAGATTTTACAAAGCATGTTGGGATTTTGTGAAAGATGATTTGTTGGAAGCTGCTAAGGATTTTCTCAGTGGGTCGCCGCTTCTCAGGTTTTTTACTTTTTCGTTCTTTGTCCTTATTCCTAAAGTACAAAATCCAAGAAATTTTGAAAAGTTTAGGCAGATAAGTTTATGCTCGGCCGCCTACATTTTTGCAAAAATTATTGTAGGACGATTGACAAGATGCCTAAATAAAATTATTTCTCTAGAACAAGGGGCTTTTCTCCCAGGTAGAAATATATTCAAAAATATTAAATTGGCTCAGGAAATGGTTCACTCTATTAATAGGAAGAGTAAAGGGGGAAATTTAGTTTTAAAAGTGGACATGGTAAAGGCTTATGATCGGGTTGATTGGAGGTTTTTGCTATGGGTGATGGAGGCCTTTGGATTTTCTAGCCGTGTTTGTAAATTAATAGAGGAGTGTGTTTCGACATCTTGGTTTTCGATAATGATGAATGGGACATATAGGGGATTTTTCAAGTCTCAACAGGGCTTTCGGCAAGAAGACCCGCTATCGCCTTATCTATTTATATTGATGGATGAGATTCTTTCTCGGTTGTTAGGGACAAATTTTGAGGAGGGGAGGATTGGGAATTTTTATCACCCGAGGGGAGCGCCGTTAATCTCTCATTTATTATACCCGAATGACTTGCTGGTATTCGCTAACGGAGAAAGAAAGATCTTTGAAGATGTTGATGAAAACATTGGAAATATATGAAAGTTGGTCTGGCCAGTTAATAAATAAAGAAAAGTCTGCATTATTCTTGTCTAAGAAAATTAGCAGAGTAAAGGGCAGAGTTCTAATACGGCTAACGGGATTTGTAGAAGGGAAATTCCCTGCAATGTATCTTGGTGCGCCATTGTGTTTTGGGCATCTAACGGCTAGAATGCTTGAACCATTGGTCTCAAAAATTCGAGGGAAGGTAGTGAGTTGGAAGGGGAGGTTACTGTCTCAAGGAGGTCACCTAATACTTATTCGGCATGTCTTATCTTGCATGGCAACTCATACGTTAGCAGTGTTGGCAGTCCGAAGGTTGTGCTGAGGAAGATCAATGCCATTCTTTCGTCGTTCCTATGGGGGGAAAGTAATGGTAAAAGCAAGGTGAAATGGTGCGCTTGGGATAAGGTATGTAAACCAGTGAATGAAGGGGGTGTTGGGGTAATGGATCTAGCTGAGGTAAAAAAATCTTTTCACATGAAGTTTGAATGGAGGTTGATGACGGTTGAAAGTCTTTGGAATCGTTTCTTTAAGGCCAAATATTTTAGACATGGTCACATGGCGTTAGCTACTCCTTCTCAAAATGACTCTCAGTTTTGGAAATCAGTTTTGAAGGTCTTTCCAGAGGTGTATGAGAATGTGTATGTCAAGATAAGAGAAGGAAAAGCGTCATTTTGGTTCGATAAGAGAAGGAAAAGCGTCTTTCTAAAGGTGGCTGAGCAGTGGTCCTCTGGCTGAGAGTGCTATATCGATACAACATCCTGCGCTAAATGTACTAGAGTGTTGGGATTCGGGGGCTTGGGATACTAACATTCTAGCAGAGTAGGTAGGGGCAAAAAAAATGAATGAAATCTTGATGTCAAATTTAAAGCAGAAGGTGGGTTCTGATGTATTTGTATGGAAAGCAACCACTAATGAAAATTTTTCTACTGCTTCGGCTTGGGAAGTTATCAGAGTTAAAGGGGTGAGAAGGTCGTGGATGGAATGGGTCTGGCATAATCTTCTTCCAATAAGAGTAGCATTGTGTATGTGGAAAGCATTATTTCGTTGTCTGCCGTTTGACGAGAGGGTTTGCATGTTGGGCATTCCGCTTGTTTCAGGGTGTGACTGCTGTGTGAATAAAACAGAGGAGACTTTGAATCATGTGTTAAGCACAGGGTTCATAGCAGGTATGGTATGGAAGAAAGCGGTAAGAGTGTTTGGAATTATGAACGTGGATGAAGAACGTTAGAGGGTGAAAATCAGTAAGTGGTACTGAGTGGCGAAAGAATCAACTCCAAAGGGGATGGTAGTTGGCTTGCTACCTGCAGTTATCACTTGGAGGCTATGGCTTCGGCGTTGTAAAGCCCGCATGGAAGGTGAACAAGAATCGGGAGAGGCAATGTGGTTATCAGTGAGAAGTAGGCTTGCAAAAATAGTAGATGGTGTGAAGGGTTTGTTGTCATTTTCAGATCAGAATTTATTGGAAGAATTGCAGGTGAGAACGAGCAGACCAAAGAGTAGGATTCCACGTAGGGTGGTCTGGGAAAAACCTCCGAGTGGTTGGTTGAAGCTAAATGCTGATGGGTCATGTAGAGGGAATCCGGTTTCTTGTGGGGGTGGGGGCATTATCCGTGATGCAGATGGGAACATGAAGGTTGCATTCTCCGAAAAGTTTGAACAGAGTACAAATAATGGAGTGGAGTTGAGGGCAATTACTAGCGGCATTCAATTATGTAAAGAGCTGGGATATCAGAATATTTGTATTGAAAATGATTCAGAATTAGTGGTGCGTTGGCTAATTTCTGGAGTTTGTGACAGTTGGTACTTCTGCTATTTTTGGGAAGAACTTGAGGAGGAATTAGTCGGCCTTCGGGTTTCATTTAAGCACCAATTTAGAGAAGGCAATCAGGTTGCGGATTTTTTGGCTCGGCAAGGAAAGGGAGGTAGCATGAGAAGATATCTTGAAGGGGATACATTGCCCAGTACAATGAAAGGAATACTTCGGATGGACAAGCTTTGAATCCGAAACCTTCGGATGTAATTTGGTCGAGGCCCGGGACATGTGTTCTGTTGTTTTGCTAATTTATTTTCTTTGGTTATTTTGATTGGAAGGCTTGGCATAGAATTTTTGTATAGGAATATTTTATTTGGTATTGGGAGTTGGTTTCTAAACGGTATCCATCTGCCACAAGTGATGGCTCTTAATAAAAATGGGAGGGGTCACTCATAGACATGTAATCTCTTCTCTTTTCAATTAAAAAAAAAAAAAAAAGAGTAGCTCTCATTTCAACTCCATTCGTCTTCTATTAGTTTCTTGTAAAAAAACATCATATGATATAAACTTGCACAATTACAGTCAATCAAAATTTAACACATGGTGTGGATATGTAAGCCATCATATTTGTTTTGAAAAAATCAAAAGTAAAGGCATAGTTGAGTCTAACAAAGTTTCAAGAGTGTATAGTAAATGTCAACTGGTTTTTGTTTTGACTATGTGGAAGATATGTATCAAAGGAAGAACCCTAGGATGAAGACAAAGGTTAAAATTTGTTCACATTGTACATTCATGCAAGGAATTTAGACGTGGCAGCATGGTTTCGCATACATCTTCTTACATAAAAAAGTTTACACACTAACGTATTTAATGTAATCCATCATATTATAAAACTCTTTTTATTATAAAGTATATATGACGTGTTATATTAAACTACGGTCGATATTTGAATTCTTTTTTCATATAAGATCTGTGTGTAGAGCTAACAATTCTCATAAACTTAAGCGAGATAAGTAGGCAAATAGAAGAGTTGAGTCTCAAATGTCTGTCTAATGGTTAAGATAAGGAAAGAGTGTGTATTAGTTTTCAATGATGGTTAATTATCTTGTGTTTCTAATGCTAATTACCACTTCCTAAGCAATATTGTGTATCATTTTCAAATGGCTGTATTTCAATTGGAATATTGTTGGGATGTACCTAAATATCAACCAAACGGCATGCATATATGAATTAATTGAATCTGAGAAGAAAAAAAAAAGGTCAATATTCTTGTGATACTTTAGAGGCGGCAAATTTTGAGGAATATATATATATATATATTTTTAATTCGCACAGGGTGTCCAGGAACAGCGTCCTGACTAATCCCGGGAGTGCACAGGCCCTCGGCAAAAAGTTTCTCGCAAATGGAACTCGGGTAATTCAAGGAAAAAAACTTTCAGTCCGATGAATCTTAGAAATTGTTTGCACCCAAGAATATTTGAACCTTATACCTAGGAAGAGCTTACTCTCAAACCCAAGACCTTTCTCACTTGAGCCTACCCTAGGGGTTTAGAGCAATATATCAAAGGATGTGTTTGTAAACTTGGAGAGACCATGAGATAAGAATACTAAAAGAGAAATGATACTTACAGTTTTAAAAAGTGTCAATCTTGCATACTCTTTTTACAAAAAGTATGTAAACTTGAAACTCATATAAAAAAATATTTTAATAGTGTATCTTATTTTTTTCAAAATGAATTTATGGAGCTTATATATCCTATGATTATATATAGCATTACTCGTACTAAAAAGAATATTGAAAGAAAAGAAAGACTAGGGTTGTTCAACTCCTTCGCTTATGGACCAATTAATATAATTAATTGATCTTCAAGAATCTTAGGCTTGGTTTGCTTTCAGAAAACATATCATCTCATCTTATCTCATTATTATAATTTTCACAAATTCTAATACAAAATAAAATAAACAATTTAACTTTTTCAAATTCTAAAATAAAAATTATATTAAAAATATATTTTAATAATATTTTATTTAACTTTAATCTCATCTCATCTTATCTCTAAAAACAAACAAGACAGCCAATTTAAGTGGCCTAAGTCGAAGGATGGCTTTGATAGCTCGCACTCTTGGCCTCGTTTGTTTTCAGAAATGAGATGAGATGAGTTGAGATTAAAGTTAAAAAGTTAAATAAAATATTATTACAATATATTTTTTAATATTATTTTTGTTTTAGAATTTGAAAAAGTTAAATTGTTTATTTTATTTTGTATTGAAATTTGATAAAGTTGTAATGATTAGATGAGATAAATTTGAGGAGGGGAGATTCCACTATAATATGCTTGTTGTCTTTCATTGCCTCTCATTTTTCACTGTAAAATGAAAGTTTGAGATCTACTTACTAGAGAATATGTTTTCTCTGGAGCTCTCTATCCAAAGATTCAAGAAGAAGTCGAAGAAGAACCCCCCAAAAAAGTTCCTGATATTGTATGTGTCCGTCCCTTTTATCTAACCCGCTTCACGTATGCGCCATGGTAGTGGTGATGGATGTCCGCTTTGCGTGTCTTATAGTCTTTCCCTTTCCTACTTGCTCCTAACACCTCATTGTCCATTCTCTATCCCATTTTCCTCTCTCTTCCTTTGTCTTCTAGTGATGACCTCTTGATGGACTGGGCCTTGAGAAGTATTTTGAGCCTGGTATTTTATCCCCTCACAATTGCTTGCGATTCTTAAGGGCAATTTGTTCCAAAGAAGACCTTGAGAATCTCCAAAGGTAAAATATGCAATGGAACTGATCCACCTCCATCCGTAGAGAAATAAATTTTGGTAGCTGCCCTGGTCATTCGTTCTTCTTGCATTAAGCAGTTAAGATTTTTGAGCACGGGATTTAGGTAGGAGGTGGGCTTGACCTCGTAGAGTGCGAGCTCAAACCCTTCTTGGCGAGATAAGCGGGAGTTAGGCTCAACCACACGTAGCGTGATTGCGAAACCTGTCTTGGCGAGGTAAGTGGGAGGTAGGCTTGATAGTGTAAGATGCGTACGAAGGTTGGCCGAGCAATCAAGTGACCTGCCTACATATTCTGGCACCTAGGAGATCGGGCAGTCTCTGACCTTTCCCGCCTGTTGACTTTTTGTAAAAATGGTAGTGGGTCAAGCAACTTGTAAGACTGAACTCAACCTAAATCTTGTCGAAAGTCGTATGTTCTTCCGGCGTCTTTGTTTTCAATGATGTTGGTGAACTTTCCTTTTTCGGTGTGAATTGCGATTAATGTAAGAGTATGTTTCTTATAGCCCATGTAAAGTGGTCAGGGACCTCGTTGACCTTGTGAGACTCCAAGCGGTTGTGGAGCTCAAATACACGTTAACTCCAAAGGCTTGTTCCCGAAAGTAACCCGCTGGTAGCGGTTATGGTACGAGTGCAAACACCTAGTGTTTGCTGGCGGAGATGTTGTCTTAGGTATAACGTCGGGTAGTTGATGGACTGAATCCACACTTCGCTGTGGGGCAGGCCGAGCCACCTTACTGTTGGACCAACTTGTTGACTCTCACGGGAAGGTAGGTAGGGGATGCTACAAAATTCAAACCTATTAGTGCAAATATTTTCCAATTCACAAATGTGAGATTCGCGAACCTGAGTTGTTTTGCTGGGATGTGGTGAAGGTCTAAGTTACCATGCATTTGGCGTCTTATTTCTGGAGATGACATTCCTTTACAGGAGATGACGTTCCGTTGCAGAAGATGGTGTTTCGTTGTAGGAGATTCCATTGGTTGAGATTTTGTTGATGGGGATTTCGTTGACAGAGATTCAGTTGGTGGAGATTCCGTCTTCGGCTAAAGGCTAACCTGCACTTTTCCGCTAGAGGGATTGAGCAGCCTTAGACATTACACTCGTCCCTTTAGCCTCGTGGGGAGGTAAGTAGTTGATGGAGATTTTGTTGGTAGAGATTCCGTCTTCAAGTAGCCAAAGGTTGACCCGCACTAATCTGCGAGAGGGATAGAGCAGCCTTAGGCTTTAAACTCATCTATTTCGGCTTGTGGGGAGGTAAGTAGTTGATGGAGACTTTGTACTATAGGGATCAATCATGTTAGTGAAAATAAAATTCATTTAAGTTTTGAAAGAGACAAACCAGAGTATTTAGCAACTATGACTTTTTCTTTTTTTTAACAACCCATGCACATGAGTCCTGAGCAGAGGACGCGAGTCCATGGGTGAGGACCAAGTGGTTGATGAGCATCTTGACCTAGGAGCATGCACAGGGGAAAGGGTCTGTCGAGGAGTACGTGATTGAGGAGCAAACTGCAGAGGAGTTGGTTGCCCGCCAATGATTGAGAAGCTTGTTGGCTGGTCGATGAGCGTGGTAGACGACGAGCCAATGGCCAGGGCGGGTCCATGGTCGATGAGTCCTGCCTGTGGTTGGTGTGGCCTAGGAGTGGTAGTCGTGGAGTGTTCTGGCCGAGGAGTCCTACCCGTGGTGCATGGTAGAGGAGTGGTAGCTGCCGATGGGTGAGGAGACCTCGATTCTGAGCTGGCCAAGGAGTCCAGTGCACGTTCCGTGCATTGGGTGTGTGGCTTCAAGCCACTGTTGCCCACCTTGCATTGGGGCACTGAGGTGGCATTCAGGCAGGGACAGAACATGCTGGTAGTTCTTGTGGTGGCCAACGTCACCCCTACAATGCCATGGTGCAACTGGGCTAAGGAGAATATCAGCCACATGCATTCTCAAGCACATGGCTGTGCGACAAGGTTCCCACCATGGCTAGGGGGTAGTGGACTGTCTCCGAGGAGACAAATGGTGCCAGCGGTTCAGTCGGTGACCGCCGGCGCAACCCCTTGGCTATGCCACGATGGGGCTGTGGCTCATCTGGGCACATGCTGCCGTGCACCTTCGTGGCCAGCTCATAGGCAGGGTACGATCCTCTCTAGTGGGGGCTACCGGCATCAGGCAGAAACTGCCGGTGGTCCATGTTGTGGCCGTAGGCAGGTCAACTAGCCTTGAGGTAGGTTGCCGCAAGGCTCTTGGTTTCACGTTGCCATGCACCCATTGTGCACTGTTAATGGCACGCATAGTGCCATGCACAGTTCGTACGTGCATGCATCACACTACGCACTTAAGTGCATAATGTTTGCCCGCTGTACCCATTTATGTGCTAGTGTATACTTGTGAACAGTATTTATATTGCTCACTTAAATATACTATGTACTTAAAAGCATAAGGAGTGGTGGGTGCTATTTGAACTCAAGTGGCCAGGGAGTTTGGGCCCCGGCCTTACATGCTGGATGTGTAAAAGGTATAGTGCACTTTTAATCACCTAGGCAAGGAAAGGTTTACTCACCCTTTCTTTACAGTTGTGCTTTTCATAAATAGAAAAGTGGAAAGCCTGAAAATACTTATCTGGAAGATTCAGAGATTATGAAGCGCGCCGAGAAATTATTCTTCTTCCGCTTTCAGTGCATAAACAATATCTGGATGATCCATGTGGTTGTACAGTATCCTTGCGTACATCTATGACGATAAACAGTATTTCAATGCAGAGAAAATAATGAAAGATGAACACATAGATTTACTTGGTTTAGCACTAAGCCTAAGTCCACGGGGGTTTAGGGAATGGAGATTCCACTATAATATGCTCTTTACAGTCTCTCATAGCCTCTCATTTTTTACTGTACAATGAGAGCTGAAGAGCTTCTTGCTGGAGAAGATGTTATCTCTGTAGCTCTCTTTCTAGATGTTGAAGAAGAAGTCGAAGAAGAAAAACCCCTAAAAAAGTCCCTGATATCATATGTGTTCGTCCCTTTATCTGACCCATTTCACGCATGCAGTTTAGTAGTGGTGAGGGATGTTCGTTTTGAGTGTCTGACCGTCTCTCCCTTTTCCACTTTCTCCTAATACCTCCCTGCATCCTGACACACTCACCTCCTTGTCCCTTCTCTGTCTTATTTCTCTCTCTTCCTTTATCTTCTAGTGATGACCCCTTAATATACAGGACCTTGAAAGCCATTTTGAGGTTGATGTATTTCACTCCCTCACATTTATAATCTAATATGTCATTTTAACATGAATAATGATAGGATTACTACCTTACTACTACCCATCTATTACTCTTTTTGTATTTGATTTTTTTTTTTAATTTTTATTTTACTTAATGATTAAAGAAGTGAATATTAGTAAAGTTGTATTTTTTTTTTAATTTTTTCTTAGTGGTTAAGTATGTTAACAAAATACTTTAAAAAATAAACTTAAAATACACTTTTATAATAGATAAATAATAATAGAAGAATAAGCCCATCACTCCCCTTTTAACATTGTTTTCGTTCATATTTTTATTACTAATTTTCTCTTTTCTTTTAGTTTTATTTTGGGTTTTGCTACACAACCTCTACCATACTTCACACTCTATAATTTTTTAATTTTTTTTTAATTTTATTCTTTTTAAACTATTTCAAATTTTCTATTCAATATTTATATAAAAAACATTTGATAAAAAATTTTTTTAAAAAATATGAAGTATGGAGTGTAGGTAAATAGTAAAAAGTTCTAAATATTTTTTTTTTTGTAAACTTATGGCCTTTTCCTCCTACAATCTGACTTCGACCGTACTGGTAAGTGGGATTTCAAATGGGTGGTTTTTGTTTTCTACGTTATTTTAATGAGATGCCATCATCTATTATTTTATAGTAATGGTATAATCTTGAAATGTATAAATATTATATAATAGTTTTAAAAAAAAAAATCATATTAAAAATTAATTTTTTTAAGATAAATCTGGTATTTATTATTTTTTTTTTTAAATATGTAATATTTATATATTTCATGACTACAAATATTATTTTTTATTATATTATTTTATTTTACGGTGTTATACAATTCACACATGAACTAATCCACGCAACTTTCTATCCACTGATTTTTGGCTCTATCCAAAATTAATTATTAGTAAACGACTGACATCTTCGCAACTTTCTATCCACTAATTCTTTCGTTCTATCCAAAATTAATTACTACTAAACGACCGGCACCTTTGACACGGATAGACGACCTAGTCCATGCACTCCATTTCCACCATGTGTAGGCTCCACATGTGAGCACAATTAAGGCCGGTTTATTTTAAAAAAATATTTTATCTCATCTTAATTTTATAATTATATTTTTTAAAATTTTCATATAAAATAAAATAAATAATTCAATTTTTTCAAATTTATTTCATCCTATCTCATCTAATCCTTACAACTTTATTAAATTTTAATACAAAATAAAATAAACAATTCAACTTTTTCAAATTTTAAAACAAAAATAATATTAAAAAATATATTGTAATAATATTTTATTTAACTTTTTAACTTTAATCTCAATTCATCTCATCTCATCTACGAAAACAAACGAGGCCAAGAGTGCGAGCTATCAAAGCCATCCTTCGACTCAGGCCACTTAAATTGACTGTCTTGTTTGTTTTTAGAGATAAGATGAGATGAGATGAGATTAAAATTAAATAAAATATTATTAAAATATATTTTTAATATAATTTTTATTTTAGAATTTGAAAAAGTTAAATTGTTTATTTTATTTTGTATTAGAATTTATGAAAATTATAATAATGAGATAAGATGATATGAGATGTTTTTAGAAAGCAAACCAAGCCTAAGATTCTTGAAGATCAATTAATTATATTAATTGGTCCATAAGCGAAGTAGTTGAACAACCTTAGTCTTTTCTTTTCTTTCAATATTCTTTTTAGTACGAGTAATGCTATAAATAATCATAGGATATATAAGCTCCATAAATTCATTTTGAAAAAAATAAGATACACTATTAAAATATTTTTTTATATGAGTTTCAAATTTACATACTTTTTGTAAAAAGAGTGGGCTTTGCGCTTGCACTCTACGCGGCCAAGCCCATCTCCTGCCTAAATCTTGTGCTCGAAAATCTTTACTACTTAATACGAGAAGAACAGATGACTAGGGCTAGCTCCCGAAATTTATTTCTCTACAGATGGAGGCGAATCAATTCCATTGCATATTTTACATTTAAAGATTCTCAAGGTCTTCTTTGAAACAAATTGACCTTAAGAATAACGGGCAACTATGAGGGGGTAAAATACACAGGAAGACAAAAGAATAGAGAGGGAAAGGGGAAAAAGAAGGAACAAGAAAGTAAGGGTGTCAGGAAATAGGGAGGTGTCAGGAGAAAGTAAGAAAGGGAGAGACTGTCAGACACGCGAAGAGTACATCCCTCACCCCTACCATGGCACGTGTGAAGCGGGTCAAATAAAAGGGATGGACACATACGATATCAGGGACTTTTTTATGGGGTTCTTCTTTTTTGACTTCTTGTTAAATCTCTGGACAGAGAACTCCAGAGAGAACATCTTCTTCAGCAAGTAGATCTCCAGCTTCTATTATACAGTGAAAAATGAGAGATTATGAGAGACTGCAAACAAGCATATTTAGTGGAATCTCCCCTCCCCAAACCCTTGAGGACGTAGGCCTAGTGCTGAACCACGTAAATTTGTGTGTTATCTCTCCTTATTTTCTCTACATTTAAATATTGTTCATCGCCATAAATGTACACACAGACACCATACAGCCTCACTGGATCAACAGTGGGGGCTCCGCACCTCACCGATCGAGATCCAACCCACCTCTGAGTGTCTGGGAATGGACCTTTCTCTCATTCCGGGCTACATAGTTTTTGGGCATTAACAATAAAGATCATAAATTAAAGTGATATTTTCTTATATATAAATTAAAGGCCTAACATAATAAGGTCTTGTAATATATCCCAAATAGTGGTCACAAGTAAGGGTGGGGAGCTGGGCCTCCTACCCCGCTGCACTGGCCCGTTTGCTTCGACCCAGCCAAGGCGAGGTGGGGTGTTCACGCCACAGATGTGGGGGGCGGGTGGCCCAGCCCGCACCTACGGCCCCCAGCAGAGGCGGGGGACAGAAGGGGCCTAGCTCTGCTATATAAATATATTAAATATATACTAAAAAAAACCTCATAGACAAAACGACGTTGTTTGGTCTGGCTTAATTAACCCCCCAACCCCTCCCTTTTGAAAATCAAATCACTCTCAGTCTCTCTTAGTTCTCTCTTTGTCGCTCGTCTCTTCACTGTGTCCAGCATTCGCTCATCTCTGTCGCTCTCTGTGTCCGTCGCCTTCGTCGTTGCCATTGTTATCGCTCTCTATGTCCATGGCACCATCATCGTCGAAGGTAAGCCCCAAATCCAAGCCTCTTAGTTTTAGTATTTTATATTTTTTTTGGTTGAGTTTTGGAGATTGGAAGAAGGTTGGGATTAAATGGAGATGGAAGATCGGATTTGTGAGCTGTTTGCTGTGGAGCATCTTGATTGTGCATCTGATTTGTGAATGTGAACTGTTGTGATTCGAGATTCCGTGAATCTGTAATTTTGTGCATAGGTTTTGGATTGGAACACTAAATTGGTTTAGAGTTCCAATCCGAAACCCTAAGTTTATTTAAGGTTCCAATCCTTTAGGATTTCAAATTAGAACACTAAATTAGTTTAGGGTTCCAATCCAAATTAGTTTATGGTATGTCTTTTTATTCTAATGATGTCTATTAATTCATGTTAATATGGCTTTTTTCTAACCATTAAATCTAATTAATTATTAAACGTAAATATTGATAGACTATAGTTGATTTTAGTTACTTAATAAAGAAATCAGCCTCAAAACCATAGATTTGAAGATGCATTTATTACTACATTTTTGTTGAACTTATTAATTATGGTTTCCTCACATATTGCAATAGTTTTTATTTTAGTTTTTCTCATATGAGGGTTAGATTGTCTTTTAACATCTTTCAATTGTGTTTTTGGGCTCGTGCATGCTACTATTGGAAATAAATATGTTTACCAATTAATCGAGTAAAAAATATTTCAAAAATTGGCACTAATTAGAAATCAGTCTAATAATATGAAATTAATCATGTGGTTGATTTTGGACAGCATTGGTTTTATATATGATACTCCTTACAATATTGGTCGGACATTATATATTTGAGTTTTGTAGTAAGACTATCCATACAAGGAAAAAAAAAAAAAACAAATGAACAATGTTTTATTGAAAGAAATATTGGTTTAGTAGAGATATGATTAGAAACTTTTCGTTACATTAAATGATTATATAAAAAGTTATATTCTAAATGAGTATTAAAAGTAATGTTATTTTCCACTATTTTCAATCCAAATAAAAAGTCAGTGTTTTGTTGACTAAAATCATCACAATTTCGAAGTATATTCATCAACCCATGAGGCAAAGCTAACAGGTATATATTTTTATTCCTTTTTTTATGTTGTAGCCACCACTAGAAACATAAAAGGATAAAAACTCAAACAACTCCTATGAATTAGAGCCAGAAAAATTAAAACAAATTAGAGAACTTTGCTACTTACGATGAATAAAGATCTACAGAAAAAAAAAAATTAAAAATTCGAAGTTGATTGTGTATGCTTATAATATGATGTCTATTTTGATTGTGTATGCTTTTTTATAAAATAAATTATAATAATAAAATTTTGAAAAGGTTAGTGGCATGCTGAAATTTGATTGTGCATGTTTATTTTATAAAACAAATTATAATAATGAAAAGGCTAGTGGCATGTTTTGATTATTGATACTTGATCCCTATGTATTGATTGCTGATGTTAGTGGCATGTTTTTGTTTTAATTTCATATTTGTTAATTGTTTTGAAGAATGTCTTCCTCTACTCCCTCAGATTTTAGTGATAGCTGTTCTACCCCTACAAAGTCTACACCAATACCTAACCCTACACCCAGCACTAATCTTACGAATAGTTGTCCTGCCCACAAGCAAACACAAAGTAAGAAACTTATTTCCATAGTTTGGTATCACATTACCAAACTAGAGGGTGAGGACGCCAATAACCCCCAGCAAGGTGTACTTGGAAGAACATTGCAAGAAGAGTCCAATATTGAAATCCTTACAAGAGAAGATTCAATCTAGACTAAATATTGGACTAATAAAAATGGCAGATAGGAGTAGTGAGAGTTCTACGTTGAAAGAATATACTAAGTATGATCCCGATGAGTGTAGAAGAAAGTTAGCTCGTATGATTATCATGGACAAGCTACCATTTCAGTTTTTGTAGGGAACAATGTTCCAAGAATATTTCAGTTGCTTGGAATCTAGGTTTAATATTCCTTCTCGCTATACTGTGACAAAAGATATTTAAAAACATTACCAAAAGGAGAAGGATTTGTTAAGGGGAAAATTGGCGGGTCAAATTGTAAGCCTCACTACCGATACTTGGAAATCTATCCAAAATTTTAATTACATGTCTTTGAGTGTGTATTTCATTGATTGTGATTGGACATTACATAAGAAAATTGTGAAATTTTGTCTAATTTTCGATCAAAAGGGTGAGACGATTGAGAAGGCCATGGAGGCCGCAATAAAGGAGTGAGGGTTGACACGGGTTTCAACGGTTACAGTTGATAATGCCTCGTCTACGATGTTGCATTGGCATATCTTAAAACCTATCTTAGAGAGAAAAATAAGACAATCTTGGGTGGTGATTGTTTGCATGTTAGATGTGCTGAACATATTTTGAATTTAATTGTTTCTGTTGGCTTGAGAGATGTTGATGACTCCGTTGCATTAGTCAAAATGGCTATGAGATTTGTGAGATCTTCTCCTACTATATTGGAGAAATTCAAAGCCGCTGCAAGGAATATGGGCATAACATCCAAGAAGGGCTTTTGTACTGATGTTCCTATAAGATGGAACTCAACCTTCTTGATGTTGGAGGCGGCCCAAGAATATAAGTTAGATTTTGAATTATTGGGTGATGAAAACATCCAATATGTCAGAGATTTTGATGAGCAAGGGGGATTAGTAGAAGCCTATTGATGATGATTGGGAGGTGGTTACTATTTTTGTAGATTTTTTAAGGCTTTTCTACAAGATGACATTGAAAATATCTAGTTCTTTGTACCCTACATCCAATGAGTTCACTCAACAAATATGTAGGGTGAAAGAAGAATTAGATGAGATGTGTATGAATGACCATACTAGGATGCAGTAGATCACATTGATGATGATGGTCAAATGTGACAAGTATTGGAGAGATTTGAGTAAACAAAATATTTTATTATATTTTCCTGTTACTCTTGACCCCTAGTTCAAGATTGATGGCATGATATATGGTTTGGGACTTGTGCATGGAGTCGCATGGGCTGAGCTTCTTAGGGGCATGGTTAGAGACACCCTCGGTAAATTATTTGATGTGTGATCAGGGGTAGTAGCACACCTACACCTACACCTACACCTACCTCAGTGCCTTCTCCAGAAGCCAGGGCGGGGAAAAGCGTAGGTTGGTGTGGGCCCAAAGCCTCTCACAATACCCTCAACAAGTCTGTCAATCTACAAAAGTGAAGTCAAAGATAGACCAATATTTGGCAAGGGATCTTTTCTCATATATGGAATGGTTTGATATATTAGCTTGGTAGAAAATCAATGCCTTGAAGTATCTCATTCTTGGAGAGATAACCTATAGTATTTTGGTCATCTCTATTAGCACTATAGCCTCAGAGTCGGGCTTTAGTATTACAGGGTGCATATTGAATCCATTCCAGAGTTCTTTGTCCCCTACCACTGTGGAAGTATTGATTTACATGCAGAATTAGATCAAAGTGACTCAAATTCATGTTCTGGATATTCTTGACTTTAATAAGGCCGACAAGGAGGAGGGTGTTAATCAGCCTGGATTTAGTAATCATTGATTTCAATATTTTATTTTATTATTTTGAATTATTTTATTTATATTCATTTCATCGGTATTAATTTCAAATTTAATTGTTATAGCTATACATGATACAACGTCTACCTTCATTGTAGTATGATTTCACCATATTGGACCTCAACCCACCATTGCCATTTGCCATAGGTTTGCACAATTTGTATTGTCCCATAATTTTTTCATATTTATATAATTTTTGGTATATAATTATTTTTATAATCTTACTGTGATATATGCATCTCAAGCCTCAATCAAAATTCCAAATTGAAATTCAAATGATATATTTTCAATGTTGCATCTTGATCCCAATCTCATCTTCGTTAGTCAGATTTTAATTTTTAATTTTTTAATTTGTTTCGTGTTTGTAAGTCTAATTTATCTTCCTATTCAATTGTTAATATTTCAAATGTTATAATCTCACGACTCACAGCAGGCAGCATAAAATTCTATTTTCATCCTTGGCCACTTACCCCAAATGTCAAATTCAAAGTTCAAAGTTCCCCATCATCACTTTTATCATTTATGTTCAATTGACAATTGTATTTAGATTTTACATATTCAATTATTTGTAATGTTGATACAATCACAATGTCCCTTTTATATTTGAAATTTTGTAATTGTTTTCTCTTAATTTATATATTTTTATTATAAATTCAATTTATTGCTATTTAAAAAATTATACATTTTTTTAATTGCTAGGCCCATGGCCTATTTGGGAGTGCGGAGGGCTGAAGAATAGGATATCTGCCACCGCACCTCGATACCCAGACAAGGTACCCCACCCCTGCACCACTGGGGCAGGTGGCGAGAGGGAAAATCCCAGCCCCGTCCCATGCAGGACGGGGGGAGCGGGGGAGGAGGTGCCTCCATACCGTATGGTGTGAGTAGCACCCCTAGTGACAAGTTTGGATTTAAAGCATAATGTTCATGGGAGAGCTCAGGACAAAAGGAAACCCCCATAGTTCCTTTTGATCATTTTTTAAGACTTTCAGCAAAACTTTGTCGTTTAGGACTTGCTTTTTATCGCATTGTGAACGTTAGCTGAGTCAAGCTTTGTTCTAAACTTTACAAAAAGTTGAAAAACCAAACCAAAGGACAAAAAGAAAAAAGAAAAAGAAAAATGGGTGTTACTAAAAGTAAAGTTTACATCCTTGTTCCTAGTTTTACAATGGAGAAATACTTCATCTATAAAAAAAATAAAAACCTACAAAAATATATTTATAAATGTGTATATTTTGTATTTTGATTTGGTACGTTAGATTATAAAATATTTTTTATTATAAAATAAATCTAACATATCGTATTAAATTATATCATTGTGTAAGTTTTTTTTTTTTAAGATATTTATGTAGATCGATCTAATACTTGTCTTTTTAATGCTCCCACTTTGGTTAAAATTTGGCGTGCCTTGTTTGTTTTCACAATACATATCGTCTCATCTAATTATTACAACTTTCTTAAATTCTCACATGAAATAAAATAAACAATCTAATTTTTTCAAATCTCAAAATAATAATAATATTTAAAAAATATATTATAATAATATTTTATTCAATTTTTAACTTGTATATCAACTCATCTCATCTCATCTGCGAAAACAAACCATTGAAGCAATCACTTGTCTTTTTCTTTTCTTTTTTTCTTCTTCTTTTTTTTTTTTTTTTTTTTTTTTTTTTTTTTTTTTTTTTTTTTTATAAAAAAAAAAAAAAAAAAAAAAAAAAAATGCAACGCATCACCTTCACGTGCCGATACTACACAGACTCGTAGTGCTTCTACTGCAATATATGTTTTGAAACATATTACATTTAGAGTCAAGAATAAAATATATTTCTGCATCTAATTGAAGGCAATCCCCACTGTATTTCTCCATTCTGCATTTCCATCTGTAGCCCCTCTTCTAGCTAGCCAATCTGCCACCGAATTTCCCTCACTAAAAATATGAGAAAATTTGTAATCCATGTTCAGTAACAGTTCTTGTATCTCCTCCCAATAATCTTTCAAATACCAGATTCCACATCGATTTTTCCTCAGCCACGAGAGAACCACTTCCGAATCCATTTCAATATTAACTGCTGTCAAGTTTAACTGCCTGCAACGTTTAATTCCTTCCAGTAATGCCCGTAATTCTACTCTGTTACTGTCTCCATTTCCTATGTTCAAAGATAATGCCAACACAACAAGCCCCTGCTCATCCCGAATCACTCCACCAGCCCCTAAATTTCCTGGGTTACCCATAGAACTCCCATCTGTGTTTAGCTTCACTCTCCCATGTGTAGGTTTGAACCATGAAATATATTTGGTTGATTGTTGTTGGATAGGAATAGACAGAATATTCAATCCCTGAAGAATGTAAGCATCGGCTTGATGAAACTTTTTAATTTTTGAAATTCCATTGCCAATCATGCCTACCCAGTATTTGATAGAATGCCACACAAGATTTTATGATTCCAGTTTATTTTCCATAGGGCTGAACACCTTCTGCCCCAAAGTCTCCAAGAAATAATAATGGGCAATAATCCAAGTATAACATCTATTTGAGAGGAATTTGAAGCTCTTCTAAACCAACTAAGACAGGTCCCACGTCATGTTCTTCCCACCGGCAGTAAACATCCACATTTTTCCAAACACCCGCTGCAATTTCCCCCTCAAATAACACATGGTTCATATCTTCCTCCTGCATTTGCTTACAGCAATTACATCAATATTTCAAATATTAACCTAAGAAGTGCCAAACTTCCATGTTGATTATTAACATTTGGATTTGGGTCCACTCCAACGCATATATAGTGGTAGTATATATAACAGTTCAAAACTGGAGTCCCTTGAAATCGATTGCAAAAAATTCTTTTTTCAAGACAATATGAAATTCTAAATTTAGTTTCAAATATTATAAAATTGGTTTTTATTTTCTTGAGTTTGTGGGAATTTGAGTTTGATTATGTACTTCATGATATATAATGTGCTGATGAACATGATAGACAATAAAATGCCTCCTAGATTGTCTAACACTCACTTGGAAATGAAAACTATCCTTTTAGGGTTTACAATTCAAGAAGCTCATTTGCTAATTCTATCTTATTACATTTTCTTTTTTATTATACGAATCAGTTTATGAGTTTTCACTTTTCTCGTGTTACATTTCTAACNTTTTTTTTTTTTTTTTTTGCCCAATTTCAATTATTTTTGGCCCACTTCACATTTTGTATATTTTTAAGCTAAAAAATACTAAAAAAAACTGGCTCTTGAAAAAAAAATGATAAAAGAAAAATAATCTATATAAAAAAGAAGTAGAAAAAAAAAAAAGATAATGCAGTTTACAAGAGTAGATTCTAAAAGTCCAAATAAAAGAAAAAAGAAGTTACAAAACCAAAAAAAAAAATAACACAAAAGTTTTTACAAATTACAATCCAAAACACTTTCTCTAAGATACTGCAATGTCCATATGTACACACTAATATTAAATAAGAACTTAACAAAACTAACAACTAAGAAGAATACAATTATAGGATGATCCATGTAAAAATGGCAAAAGCCAAGTCCCTTAGCAACCTATCTGCAAAATGCCAAAAACCAAGCCAAGTCAAATTCCATGTGTAAAAGCAAAATAAATAAATAAGCTGTATAAATAATGATGATTCAACACATATGATTAGAGTTTCAAAACCGGGGATAAAGGTAATCATAATGGATTAAAAAACCAACAATATCATAAACCATAACCAACAATATTCTCACTTATTTAGTCTTTAATCAGCATTGGGTGTAGGGCCGATAAGCATTGAATTTGACGCCTCCAAAGAATCAGCAAAGTCTCCAATAAGTTCTATCCATAAAAATTTAAAACAAAACAAGTTAAATAAATTTACATAAAATAGAAGATAAAACAAAATAAACTACAAAAAATATCAAAAGTAAATTTATTACAAACCCATATACAGCTACTTCTCAAACTCCTCCACTTCATCCATTAAAGTAAGGTTTATTAGAGTAGAAGAAAAACAAATCCAATTTTGTGCACATATAAGACCCTCAACCATCATCGGATTTAAACTATTTCGAAAATGGTCAAGTACACAAACCATAGTGCTAAATGTAGATTCAAAGACCACAATAGATACCGATATTAGAAGTACATCGCGTGTAACCCTTGAAAGTAGCGATATCTAACTAAATTCACATTCCATCGATTTAGAAGGTCAAAACTATCATCTTGATCGTCACATCTTTCAGCTAGATATCTATCAACCTCTAACTTTCTTTCTAAACTGTCTTCTGACTGTAACTGTTGCTTAAATCGGGCCATCAACTATGCCTTTCTACACACAATCTTACCAACTAAAGGACTTATCTTCATGTGAGGAACTTGCGCGCTAAGGAGAACTCCCTTCTTCATTTTCCATGTATGCCTCATACATGCGAATAAACGTATTTTTCACTTTCAAACTCAAATCAATACTTTTTGTATGATCATGTACATACATTTGTCGCAACCCAAACTCAATATATCGCATCTTGTAGCGAGGCCTTTCCCACTTGAGCCAACCCTTGGGCGTTTTGAGCAATATATCAAAGGATTTGTTTGTAAACTTGGAGAGACCATGAGACAAGAATACTAAAATAGAAATGATACTTACAGCCTTAGAAAGTGTAAATCTCACACACTCTTTTTTGAAAAAAAGTATGTAAATTTGAAACTCATATAAAACATTTTAATGGTATATTCCATTTTCTTCAAAATGAATTTATGGAGCTCACATACCCTACAACTATATCTAGCATTAATCGTACTAAAAAGGAAATGAAAAGAAAAGAAAGGACGAGGCCAGGTTGTTCACCTCCTTCGCTTATGGACCAATTAATATAATTAATTGATCTTCAAGAATCTTAGTCAATTTAAGAGGGAGTCGAAGGATGGCTTTCATATAGTCTATTTTGTGTTCTCACAAGTGGAGAAGTTGTGTAACACAGTAGTCTAAAAGGAAAAGATAAGGCAAAGAAGCCAGCTCAGACTCCTAAAAGGAAAAGATATCCCAAGTCAAGTTGGACTCAATCACTCAAAGAAAATAACCTCTATTAATAGCCTATAGGAGGTAACAAACACTTGACTTGATTTATTGGCTACTTTATATACTTACTCTCATATTACTATACTAACTTTGGCATCGGAGTGTCCCCAGGGCAACCAGTGCCGCCTTTTTATTCGTTCCAGGTCATCCGTATGGTTGGTGGTATGAAACACATCCTTTACAGTGGCGTTGTCTATGGGATTCTTGGCAGACTTAAACGTGATTTTCACACGTTAACTATCATGCGATCACATGCAAATCGCAATCATCTACAAAAGTCCAAGTTCTTTAACTCGTGAGACCATCTCCAAAAAAAATAAAAAATAAAATAAAATTAACAAATAAGAATTTTATGTACTAATCTATTATTTTTCTTTTATTTCGTTAATTTTGGTGTATATATATTCTGGAGGATGCTCTTCATGTGTACGTAACATGATTTGCTCGACTTTTGAAACTCTCCTTTGTAAACTAATTATCTCGTTCCTGTTCTATAGGAAAGGAAGCTTTTTCACTCTCTCTCTCTCTTAACACACTCATAGAGAGAGAGAGATAGAGAACTAGTAGTTTGTAATTTACAAATTTGTATAAATAGTAGTGGTGAGAGAAAAAGGTAGAAGAGCCAATTAAGGCTCCATCGGAAAGTTTCACCCGAAAAGGAAGCTGTAGTGTAGGGTTTCCTCAGTCATTAAGCCCCTTTTTCTACCTTGTTTATTTGCCATTTGGGTTTTAGAGCTTCTTGAGACAACGATCCTTATGATTTTGAAGGTTCTCTTGTCAATTATGTTTACTGTTTGGTCTGGTATTTCCTTCTAATTTGTGTAAAATTATGGATGACTATTTGGTTTTTCATGGGCTAAGGTACTCCTAGCCTTAATCCCATAAATAAGTGATTTTGCTACGGTTCTGGAATTTGGGTGTCAAATTTTAGTTTTATTGGCCATGGTTATGAGTTGTAAAATTTGGAGGCTTATGTATCAGAATGAGAGTATAGCTTATGAAGTTGAACCATGATACAAACACAAAAAAACAAAAAACAAAAAATAAAAAACAAAACAAAACAAAAAAGGACAGAGGACAAACAATTATGGTCAAGAGCTCAAAGACGGGCAAATTTCCTGTGCAAAAATTGTTTCAGTAGCAAATGATCTTAGTCAAGGAATAGTTGAATGCAACAACCAAATTACTCGAGTTTGGCTCTTTCAAATTTGTTATTTTATTTTTACTAGCGAAGTTGATTTTTTTTAAAGACTTTTCCCACAAAGCTCTTCAAGGTTCCACCAGAAACTTGGCTTCTACATGTCGTGGGAATATACTTCACTGGAAATGAATCTCATGGCGCGAAATACCAACAATGAAGCAAATCTTAGGCTCCACTTGTGCATCTCAATTTATCTTCAACAAAATAGGTCGTTCAGTATCACGGGCATCTAGGGCCTTTTTGTTGGTATCGCAGGCATCATAGGCCTTTTTCAATGCCAAAGCATCGCTGCCCGCAAGCATCTCCTGTGCGTCACCAGCCTTCGCCACACTCAAGCGAGATAGCCAAGGTTTGCAAACCTTAGACTTGTGATTTTGATTATTTAAACTAACATGTTTAGTTTTTATTTTGGTACAAGATGGGCTCTAGCACCCGCCACAGAGTGCGGTCGTATTTTGTCTCTTACTACAATGAAGCAGTTGAGCTCAACTTTAACATCGACCTAATAGAGTCATCCTCCAGCCATGCTTCCCTCGCCAAGGCTACACAGTCGAGCATCTCTCTCGTTATGCCACTCACCAGAGTTACACGGTTGAGGGCATCTCTCGCTACACTTATTCGCCAGGGCTACATGATTGAGCATCTCTCCCGTTACCCCATTGCCAAGAGTTACATGGTCGAGGGCATCCCCCACTACACTCCACTCGCCAAGGTTATGCGGTCGAGAGCATCTCCCACTACACCTATTCTCTAAGCCTACATGCTTGAGCATCTTTCCTGTTACCCCCATCGCCAAGAGTTACGTGGTCGAGAGCATCTCCAGCTACACTCCACTCGCCAAGGTTACGCAGTCGAGGATATCTTCCGCTACACCTATTCGCCAACGAATATCTCCCATACATCACCAACCTTCACCACTCAAGCGAGATTGACCAGGTTTTCAAACTTCAAACTTGTGATTTGGATTATATAACCTAACATGTTTGTTTTTGTTGGTATGATTGATCTCTAGCTCCCACCACAAACTACGGTCGCGCTATGTCTCCTACCTCAAAGGGTTACACGGTCGAGGCACTCTCCCTCTATACCCACTGCCAAAGTTACTCGGTTGAGGGCATCTCCCACTATACTTGCATCGCTAGGGTTACGCGGTTGAGGCACTCTCCCACTACACCCATCGCCAGAGTTAAGCGGTCGAGGACATCTCCCGCTACACTCACATCGCCAGGGTTACATGGTCGAGGCACTCTTCTGCTACACCCATCGCCAGAGTTATGCGGTCGAGGGCATCTCTCGCTACACTTGCATTGCCAGGGTTATGCGGTCAAGTCACTCTCCCGCTACACCTATAGCCAGAGTTAGGCAATCAAGGGCATCTCCCACTACACTTGCATCACCAGGATTACACGGTCGAGGCACTCTCCAACTACACCCATTGCCAGAGTTACGCGATCGAGGGCATCTCCCACTACACTCACATTGCCAGGGTTATGCAGTTGAAGGCATCTCCTGCTACACCTATTTGCCACGGCTACACGGGAAGAGCATCCCCTGTTACACCCATCTCTCATAGTTACGGGGTCGAGACACTCTCCCGCTACACTCATATCCAAGTGTCTTCACTCACTACGATTGCCGCCAGCGGGTTACCTTCGAGAACGAGCTGCCAGCGGCTCACCAACCACCTAAAATGAATCTAGGGGGTCGACAGGCACCCTGCCTACTTAAGCACGGGTTACTATAAACATACTCTTACATCCATATCAAAATAGAAAAACACTAACAAAAAAATACAACAGGGGCAAAATCCAATGAGGCCACCAAAAATCCAAAAACAATCACCAACCATGAAAATATACACACTTTACTAACGATAAACATTCAGCATACAATCACTACGCAAACGTTCTTACAAAAAAACTTCACAAAGACCCATCCTCGAAGGCCCTTGCTAAAATTTTTACAATTTCTTAAGGACCACTCATGGAGATCTCCATTGCATACCGGTGAAAAACTACCAGCTACTATAATTTCTTTTTCTGTAGGTTATTTCCACCACGGTTGACTTGAAGATTCTCAAGACTTTCTTGATAAACAAGTTGACCTTAAGAATCAAGGGCATCTGTTAGGAACTAAATTGATTAGGTCAAACCCTCTAAAAACCTATTACTAAGGGAAGAGATAAAGCCAAGAGATAATTAAAAACGTTTGCTCATACTTCTAAAAGGAAAAGGTATCACAAGTTAAGTTGGACTCAATCACTCAAAGGAAATAACCTTTATAAATAGCCTACAGGAGGCAACAAACACTTGACTTGATTTATTGGCCACTTTATATACTTACTCACATATTGCTATATTGACTTTGGCATTGGAGTGTCCCCAGGGCAACCAGTGCCTCCCTTTTATTCATTGCTAGTCATTCATGTAGTTGGTGGTATGAAACACATCCTTTACAAGTAGAATAAAATATTGTAAGAATATTATTTTTTAATATTATTATTGTTTTGAGATTTGAAAAAATTGAATTGTTTACTATATTTTGATTGAAAATTTAAAAAAATTGTAATGATTAGATGAGATGAGTTTTCAATCCAAGCTGGAGCTAAGTTGTGAAGATGTCAATCGTTTAGTAATTAATTTTGGATAGAACCAAAGAATCAGCAGATAGAAAGTTGCGTAGATTAGTTCGTGTTTTAATTGTAAAATACATAAAATAATAAAAAATGATATTTACAGTCATGAAATACGTAAAATAATATATACCATTAGATGTATACTCCGCATTTATATGTACCATTACTCTAAACTAATAATCCTGACATCCCATTAAAATAACCTAGAAAACATTTTAAATCCCACTTACCAATAAAGTTGAGGTCAGATTATCAGGTACGAGGAAAAGGCCATAAAGTTGTTAACTTATACCACTTGCACTAATATTTTATCCTGTTAGAACTTTTGAAGAAAAATAAGAAGGAAATAAAAGTAAAAGGAATGAGAAAATTGGTAATAAAAGTAAGAACGATAACAACGTTAAAATGACATTTCAGATTATAAATGTGAAGGAATAAAATATACCTGGCTTAAAATAGCTCTCAAGGTCTAGCTCATCAAGAGGCCATCACTAGAAGACAAAGGAACAGAGAGGAAAAGGGGACAGAGAAGGGTCAAGGAGGTGAGGGTGTCAGGAGACAAGGAGATATCCAGAGAAAGTACAAAAGGGAGAGACGATCAGACATGCAAAACAAACATCTCTCACCACTACCAAGGTGCACGCATGAAGTGGGTCAAATAAAATGGACGAACACATACGATATCAGGGACTTTTTGGGGAGTACTTCTTCTTCGACCTCTTTTTCAACCTTTGGACAGGAAGCTCCAGAGAGAACATTTTCTCCAGTAAGTAGGTCTCCAGCTCCCATTGTACAGTAAAAAAGAAAGGCTATGAGAGACTATAAATAAGTATATTATAGTGGAATCTCCCCTCCCCAAACACCATGGACGTAAACCTGGTGCCGAACCACGTAAATCTATATGTTCATCTCCCTTTTTTTTTCTACATTCAAATACTTTTCATCACCAAAGACATACGCATAAACACCATACAGCAGCACTAAATTGGGGCTCCACGCCTCACTAATCGAGGCCTAGCCAACCTCAATACGATTGGGAATGAATCTTTCTCCCCTTCCGGGCAGTGCCATTTTTGGGAGTTAACAGTGGCACCGTTTGTGAGATCGAAATTGTTTCTGCACCGGAGGTGGAAGAAAGACAATTTCTTAGCATGCTAACTAATCTCTGACTAAGCAGATAAAAATCCAGATAAGTATCTTCAGCCTTTCCACTTCTATTTTTATGAAAAGCACTACTGCAGAGAAGGGTGAGTAAACCTCTTGTCGCCCAGGAGATTAAAAGTGCACTATACATTTTACACATCCAGCATGTAGGGTCGAGGTCCCAAACTCCTTGGCCACTTGAGTTCAAATAGCACCCACCACTCCCTGTGCTTTTAAGTACATAGTATATTTAAGTGAGCAGTATAAATACTATTCACAAATATACATTGGGCACTTACATGGGTACAACGGGCAAACAATGCACACGCCATGCATGCACGTACGAACTATGCATGGCATGCACAGTGCACAATGGGTGCACGGCAACATGCACCTGAGAGCCTCACGAGGCCCATTCACCCGCCGGCGGCCACCACATGGACCTCTGGGGATTTCTATTTGACGTCGGTGGCCCCCACTCGTGGGTCTACCCAGTGTTTGAGCAGGGCACGAAGGTGCACAGCAACATGCTCCCAAATGAGTGACAGCCCTGTTGTGGCATAGCCAGGGGGTTACAATGGTGGTCACAAATTGAACCGCTGGCACCGTCTGACTCATCAGAGACAGTCCACGACCACTTGGCCATGGCGGGGACCTCATCACACCACCACATGCATGAGAATGCAAGTAGCCAATATTCTCCTCGGCTCGGTTGTACAGTGGCATGGTAGGTGTGGCAGTAGCCACCATGTGGATTGCCGGCATGTTTTGTCCCCGCCTGAATGCCACCTCAGCCCCCCAACGCATGGTGGGCGACAATGGCTTAAAGCCACACACCTAGGGACCCTCCCTGGCCATTGGCTCGTCGTCCACCACACTCGTTGACCAGCCAACAAGCTTCTTAGCCATTGGCAGGCAACCAATTCCTTTGTAGTCTGGTCCTCACCCACGTACTCCACAGACAGACCCTTTCTCCGGCCAGGCATGCTCCTCGGTCAAGATGCTCATCAACCACTTGGTCCTCACCCACAGACTCACCTCCTCTACTTGGGACTCATGTGCACCAGTTGTAAAAAAAAAAAAAAACATAAAAGCTAAATACTCAGGTTTGTCTCCTTCAAAACTTATGTGAATTTTATTTTCACTAACATGATTGATCCCTATTATATGAAATCTCCATCAACTACTTACCTCCTCACGAGGTAAAATGGATGATTGTAATACCTAAGGCTGCTTTATCCCTCTCGCTGAGGAGTGAGGGTAAGCTTTCGGCTACCTGAAGACAGAATTTCTACCAACAGAATCTCCATCAACTACTTACCTCCCCACGAGGCAAAATGGATGTGTATAATGCCTAAAGCTGCTTTATCCCTCTCGTGGATGAGTGCGGGTCAACCTTCCACTACCCAAAGACGAAGTCTCCTTCAACCGAATCTCCTCCAATGGAATCTTCATCAATGGAATCTCCACCAACAGAATCTCCTTCAACTACTTACCTCCCCACGAGGCGAAAGGGATGAGTGTAATGTCTAAGACTACTCAATCCCTCTCGCAGAAGAGTGCAGGTCAGCCTTTAGCTACCTAAATATAGAATCTCCACCAACTGAATCTCCGTCAAGAGAATCTCTATCAACGAAATCTCCACCAACAGAATCTCCTGCAATGGAACACCATCTTCTGTAATGGAACTTCATCTCCAGCAACAAGACACCAAACGGATAATGACTCAAACCTTCACTGCCCCCTAGCAAGACAGCTCAAGCTCGTGAATTTTGCACTTGTGATGGGAAAATGTTTGCACTAATAGGTTTGACTTTTGCAGCATCCCCTACTTACCTTCCCGTGAGGGACGACAAGCGAGTCCAGCTGTAAGGCTGCTCAACTTGCCCCACGGTAAAGTGGGGGTTTAGTCCTTCAACTGCCCAACATTGCACCTGAGACAACATCTCCGCCAACGAACATCGAGTGTTCACACTCATACCATTACCGCTACCAACGGGTTACCTTCAGGAACGAGCATTTGTAGTTAACATGCCTCTAAGCTTGACAACCGCCTGAAGTGGACTCACAGGGTCGACGGGCTCCTTGACCACTTCGCGCAGATTATAACAAACATACTCTTCCATTAATCGCAATTTCACATCAATAAAGGAAAGTTCATCAACATCATCGAAAACAAAGACGCTAGAAGAACATATGCGTTTCGACAAGACTTAGGTTGAGTCCAGTCTTACAAGTTGCTTGAACCACTACCATTTTTACAAAAAGTCAACAAGCAGGAAAGGTTAGAGACCGCCCGACCTCCCAAGTTCCCAAATAGGAGGGTAGGTCACTTGACTGCCCGGCCAACCTTCGTACACATCTTACACGGTCGAGCCCATCTCCTATCATAGCCAGGCTTCGCACTCACACTCCATGCGATCGAGCCTATCTCCCGCTTCCCTCGCAATAGCCAAGCTTCACGCTCGCACTCCATGAGGTTGAGCCTACCTCCCGCTTACCTCACCAGGATTGGCTTCACGCTCACGCTACGTGCGGTTGAGCGTGCATCTCGCTTCCCTCGCAATATCCAGGCTTCACACTCGCACTCCATGCAGTCGAGCTTACCTCCCGCTTATCTAGCCAGGACGGGCTTTGGGCTCGCACTCGACACGGTTGAGCCCACCTCCTACCTAAATGCCGCGCTCAGCTCCTAAAATTTATTTATTTTAGGGCCAGAGCTAGCTCCTAAAATTTATTTATTTACGAACGGAGGCAGATCAGTTCCATTGCATAGTTTGCCTTTGGAGATTCTCAAGATCTTCTTTGGAACAAATTGACCTTTAGAATCGCGGGCAACTGTGAGGGGGTAAAATATACCAGACCTAAAATGGTTCCCAAGGCCTAGTCTATCAAGGGGTCATCACAAGAAGACAAAAGAAAAGAAAAGAAAATGGGACATATGAGGGACAAGGAGGTGAGGGTATCAAGAGGCAGGGTGGTGTTAGGAGAAATTAGGAAAGGGAAAGACTGTCAAACACGCAAAGCGAACCTCCCTCACCACTACCATGGTGCACGTGTGAAGCGGGTCAGATAAAAGGACATACAATATCAGGGACTTTTTTGGGGCGTTCTTCTTCTTCGACTTCTTATTTAACCTCTTGACAGAGAGCTCCAGAGAGAACATCTTCTCTAGCAAGTAAGTCTCCAGCTCCCATTGTACAGTAAGAAATGAGAGGCTATGAGAGACTATAAACAAGCATATTATAGTGGAATCTCCTCTCCCCAAACCCCCGTAGACATATACCTAGTGTTAAACCACGTAAATCTATGTGTTCATCTTTTCTTATTTTCTCTATATTTAAATATTGTTCATCGCCATAAATGTACCCACGAACACCGTGCAGCCGCACTAGATCACCGCTCGGGGCTTTGCACCTCACTGATCGAGGCCCAGCCCACCTCAGAGCATCTGGAACTGGATCTTTCTCTCCTTCTGGGCTGCTCCATTTTTTGGCGTTAACAGTGGAGCCGTTTGAGGGATCGAAATTGTTTCTACACTGGAAGTGGATGAAGGACGATTTCTCGACGCACTAAATAATCTCTTAATGAGCAAATGAAACTCTTCCAGATAAGTATCTTCAACCTTTCCACTTTATTTTTATGAAAAGCAGTACTGCAGAGAAGGGGCGAGTGAACCTTTCCTCGCCCAGGCGATTAAAATTGAATTGTACTTTTTACACATCCAGCGTATAGGGTTGGGATCCCAAACTCCCCGGCCACTTGAGGTCAAATAGCGCCCACCACTACATGTGCTCTTAAGTACGTAGTATATTTAAGTGAGTAGTAGAAGTATTGTTCACAAATATACATTGGGCACATATGAATTAATTGAATCTAAAAAAATGAATGGCCAATATTCTTGTGATACTTTAAAAGTGACAAATTTTGAGCAATATATCAAAGGATGTGTTTGTAAACTTAGAGAGATCGCGAGACAAGAATACTAAAAGAGAAATAATATTTATAGTTTTAGAAAGTGTAAATCTCGCACACTTCTTTTGAAAAAAATACATAAATTTTTTATCAATATAAAAAAAATTAATTTTTTAATGGTAGACCCCATTTTTTTTTCAAAATAAGTTTATTAAACTTACATACCCTAAGACTGTATCTAGTATCACTCGTAATAAAAAGAAAAATGAAAAGAAAAGAAAGGACGAGGGTTGTTCACCTCCTTCGCTTGCAAAGCCCTAAAGTGAAATTTTTTTTTTATTGATATTGGGTGTTTGGGAACAAAATTCCAATTAATCCTAGGGCTAAGCAAGCTCCCTCGACAAGAAGTTTTCCACAAGTGCAACTTCGATAATTCAAAAAAAAAGTTCTCTTAATCCAATGGCCCCTAGAAATTATTTACATCCAAAAATATTCAAACCTTAGATTTGGAGAGAACATATCACCAAGACCAAAACATTTACCACATGACTCAACCCCTAAAGATTTCTTAAGTGAATTGTTGAAAGAAGAGAAGAAGATATCATTTGAGAACTAAAGAGAAGTGCTTAGAATTGCAAAGGAAGATCGGGAAGAGTTAGGGTAGGTTTGGGGGTTGAGATGTGATAAAAATTTTGAGATTTTTGTAAATAGTATTAAGATGAAATAAGTTCAAATTTTTGAAATGGTATTAGAAAACGTTTGTGGGTCCCATTATAGATATGTTTGGATGTAAAGTGATATGAGATTTTTGAAATTTTTCATCTTGGGATAATAGTCGTGGGTCCCACTTTTCATCCTTTCGAGGCCTGTGTCTTCATTGCCTTCTTGCTCTTTCACCCTCGTATGAGTTTGATTTTGGCCCCAAACATAAAACGCACCTCCTCCCTCAGAAGTAGCTTCATCCAGCAGCACCGACATGAAGGACCGACAAATCTTCCAAGCGGAGTTTCTCGACATCGCGCAGCGGCGACATCTCAACCGTGGGTAAGTTTCGTCTCTGTGGGGGATTGGTTTATTAAAATTAATCCCTTCGAGTTTAGGGTTTCATTTTCTAGTTTGGACCACTTCATGGCAGGGTTTCCAAGGTTCGATTTACGCATTGTCTGGCAAAAGATATTATCTTCTGGCAAGGGATATTATCCCTTCAAACAATGGGTTTCATTTCCTGGTTTCGTATTTGTGTATTCATGTGGTTCCCTGGTTCGATTTACACATTTTTTGTTGGGGATCTTCTTTTTTGTTGATGTTTGATGATTTCAGTCCTCTAGGTAAAATAATCCGGGACTTTTAGGGTGTAATTTTCAAGGGAGGACCATCTCCATTTCATGCAGCTCCCTGTTTGATGTACACATAATGAGTTGGGGATCTCATTTTGTGTTGATTTTTGAAGCACTAGCCTTATGTAAATTTAAATTTTTAGTTTCTTTAGCATGTGTTGCTTCTACTTTTGGTTATAAATATTATCTTCTGTCGATTTTGAAGATTTGTGTCCTCTAATAAAAATTATCCCTTCAATCACCATGGGTTTCATTTTCTGGCTTCGTATGTGTATTCATGCGGTTCCCGAGTTTGATTTATGCAATTTTTGTTGGGGATCTTCTTTTTTGTTGATGTTTGATTATTTCTATCCTCTATGTAAAATAATCAGGGGATTTTAGGGTGTAATTTTTTGAGGAGGACCATCTCCATTTCATGCAGCTTCCTACTTCGATGTACGCATACTAAGTTAGGGATCTTATTTTGTGTTGATTTTTGAAGCACCAGCCTTATGTAAATTTAAATTTTTAGTTGCTTTGGCATGTGCTGCTTATACTTTTGGTTAGAAATTCAACCATCATAGATTGTGAATGCAGGGCTCCAGTAAATTGACATCTTGCAATAATTCTTTTTCACTTTCATAGTTAAAATGAGCACTTGTTCAACCTGTTAATTCATACATATATGATGTGAATGACTTTACTGGCAGTTCATTTCTCAATGCATTTTCTTATGAGTAGTCGCATACATTGAGGGAAATAATGTGAACTTGTTATAGTTTGGACAGATTAATTTGTGCTTTGGGTTTCTGGAGGGAAGCTGAAATGTTGGACAAATTGTTGAAGTACTTGTTTTGATATAGTTTGCAACAAAGCTGTTTTCAAAGAACTCATGTTAATTTTTACTACTGCTGCCTATATTATTTGAAATTGTTGTGGAAAGTAGGGGGTGTTTGTTTACTGCCTGTTTGTACTTTGTTTGCAAGAAATATGGAAAGTAGTAGCAGAGTGACCATATCTAGTACTCACCCTACGATGCCAAAAGATGGAATGATCCAGGGATGAAGACCACTTTGTTATTGTGGCATTCCCTCCAAACTGTGGACGTCCGAGAAGCCCAATAGTTTTGGTCGAAGGTTTTTTAATTGTCAATATTATAAGGCTCAAAAGCAATGTGGATTTTTCGAATGGCTTGATCTTGCATAGAATCAGCCGGATTGTTGTAAGCGCACCATAGAGTTAGCAGAACGAAGGAATGAAATGATCGCAGATGAACGTGCAAGAATAGGACATCAAAGATTCCAAACTATTAAGAACAAGTACAAATGTGCCTTGATTGGGTCTTAGGTTTTATTTATTGCCTTATTAGTTTGTTTTAAAATTTTCAAAGTTAATGATAATGTAAACCATTTAATGCTACATTAATGTCAAAACTTGTCGCGATATGTTGTATTTATTTTTGAAATTACTTGTTTTGTTGCTATTGGCAATGTACTTGTTCCAAACTCGAAGCTTGTTTAATTCCAAAAGACTCAAATATTTTACTTGTGATGTGCTCCCTTTTACATTAGGTTCATAACTAAAGCAAACATCCAAATATGTTTGGAAATAAATGATAGACAATAACATAGCTGTAGGTGATTTTTACTTTTTTATTTAAAATATTTGGATAAACATGGAGTCAAGACAAATCACTTTTCTTTTCATGATCATATACATAATTTGCTATACTTTTAATAAGCACAAAAATGCATACAAAACATTAATATTGATCATACAATAAGCAAGAATTACAACATAATGGATACACATCCATCCCCCATTCCAGTTCGCCCACATAGGAATCATAATCCCATCCCTCTGTGCAGCCATTGCTCTGGCTAACTCATGGGACATGTCTACCACTTCTTCTATCTCACCTACGTCCTCTCCCCCCAGGCATATTTTCTCCATTGAACTGAAGCCCCAATGCATGCTGAATAAGCTCATCATTTGGTGTCACTGTTTTAATCGAGTTGTGAAGTGTACAACATGTGGTAACGATCATCCCTTGCCTGGTTGGGCGATATCAAGGCATCACTTCCAATATCTGAAACCAATTTTTCAACAACACGAATGTGCGCTCGATAACATTGCGCAACAATGAATGACGAAAGTTAAAATAATCTTTATAGCCTCAGAAGTGACAAGCACCATAACGACCAGATCAATGATACCTCTCTCGTGGATATGGCAACATAAACTTCTCAATGCAAGGAAATACATAATCAACAAGATAATAATATCTTGAAAAACATGGAAATATACTGAGTTACAGCTGATCTTACAAAAAGACTTGGAATCTATGGCAGAAGAAATTTTCTTAACTCGCTTCCAATACCAATTTACATATAAGGTACTTGGATCTGGCCATGAAAATCTGTTCCAAGCTTGACTCAAGGCATCCAGGAAAACTCATGTATCATGGGTTGTGCCCTCCCATCTAGTATACACATACATGAACTTCATATCAAAGTCACATAAGCATAACACATTTTGTGCAATCCGATTATAACGATTTCTATATGCATTTGCAAGACGAGCTAGTGCAATAGCTGAAATCATTGTGCCGTCCAACGCACCAAGACATTTCTACAATCACATATATCAAAAAACACATCCCAGTAAGAACAAATATATTAATCACCATGAAACGCAATATGCATAAAATAAAAAAATAAAAAAACCTATAAATTCATTACCTCAAACTATGGATAATTGTGACAGTTTTCCGCAATGTAAGGATGGACCCCATGAGTGTGTCAACATAATGTTGGAAATAGTCTCCAATGATGCGTTAACCCTGTGCATGGCCAACAAAAAGGCAAAACATGTCTACTGATTCCTCCACTAACACACTCTCTGTATGGTCCATAATTAATGACCCACATAGCAGGTCGCATACATGTCGGAATGCAAGCACTTCCACTTGAAACATCTCTTTGCAAGTCGCTGGGTTTCCATTCAACATCGCTTGAATATACTGATCCCCCCGTAGACCTATGTTGTGTTGGGGCATTGGAACTCAACGTCCCCATAATTGAGATGCTGAGTGCATCATATAAATAAGGTTAACCTCCTGCATTGCCGCTTCATCTCCACTGGAAGGATATGTCGGCATAAACTCATCTGGCTCGCTATTATAAGACATACTTGAGCAGGTATCGTCCATCTTGTTGTTGGTCCCAATCGATGGGGTTTCTGCAGAGCTACTATCATGGTCCATTCTGAATGATGGAATGGTTGCTCTCAATTGTAGCTGAAAATCAAAAAAACATTCATAATGTCAACAACAGTATAAATATGAAAATACATGATCAATTAATGCTTTTTATATATTATGTTGCTAAATTATCTTACTTGATGGTGCAAGAAAATACAACTTTAATGATTGCCAAGATGTGTCGGTTGCTCTCTCAATTCCTTTTCCTTAAATACTATATCTTGCAAAGAAATATGCGGTCAATAAGATATTTGTGGCCAAATTTGAGCATCTCAAAAAAGTGTGTTTGATCTATTCAAATTAGCAATGGCGATGCTTCACCTATCAAAAATAGAAATACAGAAGTTTATTTTGTGTTTTTTGCGAGGAAAAATACAGCAAAATACGTTGTAAATTAAAATATTATTAGATATTGATTCTATCATGCTATGAATGATGATAATTTAAATATGTCCTTTAGGAAAATGTATGCAAAACTTAAGAGGCAATACACCAAAAGGATCCAGATACAGACAAGATGCATACGCTGAAGGTTAGAAGTAACAGGTGTTGGACTTTCATACTTGTGTAAAATCAAACCATTTTAATTTATAGATAAGATCGGTAAATTTCATGAGTGAATTGTCAAACCTAGATATTTTAATAGGTCTGAATCTCCTCAAGACCATGAGTATATCAACAAAGTTCTATTTGAGCATAGATCTACAAATAAATTCAATAAACCCAAAGAAAATTATGTCGATAGTTTACTAGGGAGCTTTTTTATTTTTATAGGTAAAGAAACAAGTTAAGGTATTTTCCTGGGGAGCTTGAATAGGCCATCTTGCCACTGGTGCATTGGATCAAATTGAGAAGAACAAAGACAAACACCAACCATGGATAAGACATCAAACATAATGCAAAACAGAACAACTGGTGCATTTTCTTATTCATCTAAAGCATAAATGAACTATATACTCAGCCAACAACTTTCTCCCCAGGTACAAAAAACATCTAAATAGACTCAGCACCAGCAGGAAAAACTCCAAAACAAACCCAGAACCAACACCTTACTCAGCACCAGGACCAGCACAAAAACATCTAAACAGACTCAGCACGAGCATAAAGAACTACAAAACAGACTCAGTACCAGCACAAAAAACTGCAAAACAAACTCAACACCAAGCACTAATCAACATCTAATAGACTCAACACTGGCACAAAAAACTCCAAAACAGACTCAGCACCAAGCACTTAACACCAACATCTTACTCCCCAAAAACAAAAAACCCATATCTCAACAGACTCAGCCAAATACTATATCCATGTTAAAATAATCATTGTCCATGTATCAAGTAAACACCAATTTACACCACAATGATCAATTGGTGGTAGGTAAAAAAATGTAACCCTTATCTAATGCTCCCAATGAAAGGTTGTAAAGTTAAAATACAGCAAAGAAATGCAACTGATGCATAGGCAGTATATATAAAAATGACACTTATCTGATATAGAAAAAATGATACACTTATGAAAACAATTATATGATATATCCATGTTTAAATAAATGTTCAAACACTGAAATAAATCCAGCTAAGAATTTGAACTGATATATAGGCACAACCCAATGATCATTATAATGACAAACATCAAAATAAAATAATCATCAAAATTGTTCTCATACTCGAAGTAACAAGTACAATTAGCACAATCCAACAAGTTCATAAGCCTAAATTACCTCCTCAGCAGTTTATGAATTGTCAAAATTAAAAACATGCATAATTAAATTGATAAAAGGCGAAATTAGATAATTGCTAAACTAAAGGTGATTAGCAAGGAAAACCACTCCGGCAGTCAAGAGTGGCAAATCACATCTAGCGTCACCATCATTTCAGACTCCAAGCCCACTAACTCCTATGCTCATTCGAGATCGAAATGAACGATCTCTGAACTTTTGTGCTCAATAAACGGTCGAAGGCCTTGTTAAATTGATCGAGAGGTAGGGTAGGTTGTACTTCTTCCAACAACCTCATACAATGCATCTGGAGATCAAAAGCTCCGTCGGACTCCATGCTAGTGTCAAAACCTTTGTTGCGCTTCCTTGACCTGCTCAACTCCATCACCTCTTCAGCAGCTTGTCATCTTGCTTCGGCACTACGTTCAATTTCATCAAGGGTCTCGCTCATTTGTTGTTGAAGGGCTGGGTCTTGGAATGTCAGCCCTCCCCTCTGTCGTCTTCGAGATCCGCTAGCATAGGAGGTGGAGAATGGTCTAGATGAATGCAAGGGAACGGGCGGGGGTTCCTGATCAGTCACTGGTTGGCCATGAGTTTGCATATCCTCCTCAAGCAAGTGCTCATCGTCACTATCTAGGGTGGGATCGGTTGAGACCTGATGCATTGTCCCAGTGGCAACTGAACAACCAAAAATTTCACAAAGTTGTTCATACTTTGGA
This sequence comes from Pterocarya stenoptera, assembly GCA_003123785.1. Lineage (NCBI taxonomy): Eukaryota > Viridiplantae > Streptophyta > Magnoliopsida > Fagales > Juglandaceae > Pterocarya > Pterocarya stenoptera. Next base: position 201,652 of record QEOT01124278.1, on the reverse strand, counting down.
CATCCATGGGTCTTGTAATGTTTCCATGATGAATGTACATAACAGGATCAATTGTGATTAATTACAATCACAAAATTTCTTTGGAAAGCTAATTCTAGATGTTTTGCAATGATTTAGATCATACCCTTATAGCATTCGCCTAGTGTTCCTCACTAGCAACTGGTGCCTTCCTTTTTAGGTCCCACCCCAAACCGGTTTGCTTCATAAAATCGGTAAATTCGTGTTGTCTTCTCTTTAGACGAGTAATTTTCCCTTTCACTTGATCAAAATTGAAATTTTTTGGGCCAATAGCAGACAGTCGTTCAGCAAGCCTCACATTATCAACGGTTGTGATCTTCTCTCCTCTCAATCTATCCATGAGGGTGTCTTGGTATAAGAGGTCAATTAGGATGTCCTCAAACTCGTCACTCCATAAATCCTGACACGTGGGGTTTCGATAGTATCATTGTCCATATGCTTCTAATATATGCCCAAATGAGGACGATGATTATTGAAACCAAATATAAAACTTTGAGATGGCTTGGACCACATTCAACATGCAGTTTTCCTTTACATACAATTTTTAGTTTTAAGGTAGAACGAACTAACACCCGAAACACATTTTACATAGAAATAATGTAAACAGTCTAGCTCATGCTTAAAAGATGTTGTGTAAACTATTACTATATTCCTTAACTCTAAACACAGTGAAGTTTTCATAAAATACTTACAAATATAGATCGAAATTGGATGGCATAAAATCATCAAAAATTTGTTACAGCAAGCAGCTATAACGTTAATTGAGTTGACCATTCTATGGTTTATTTCTTGTTTCCAAACTTTTTGAACTGTCAAAAGATCTGGATTTATCTGCATTAAATATATTAACATGGTTTTATTGCTAGCTTATGATGATCTGGACATATACAAGCATCTTATATAGGTTCCAATGGTTTCTTTGTTGTCCTTTTCATTTTACCCCACTTTTCAATGGCAAACTTGCATGACCATATACTCATGCATGCATAAAAGCAACTAGCTAGCTAGCAGACCATTGTGAATGGCACGGTAATTGGTGTTTAATTGAATGATCTAATAAAATTTCATGGAGTTTATGAAATTTGCACAAGTATTTAACCAAAAAAAAAAGTTTCAAATAAATCATATGAAGATGCTATTTGAAAAGCTAATCTTGTAAAAACATTGAACATGATCATTTCATTTCATCATGATTTAATTTGATGATGGGCCATTAAAGTTAACCCTAAAACTGAGTTTCCTAAAATAAAACAATCAAAATGTATGTAGCAATGTTAACAATGTCTCTTCCAAATTTTATGCTAGAAGTTATTGTGTATATAGCAGAAGACAAGATACCTATCAGGAGGATGAACTCGAAGAACGCCTCAAGTAGTAACGCTACAACAAGAAACCGATCATGAACTAGCCATTAAACAAACAATAAACAAAATAACTAAGTACAATAAGAAAACAAGATATGTATAAGGTACCTTCAAAAGGGTCTTGATACCATATAACCACAAAAAGATACAATACAGGCCACAAGTTTTTCAAATTTTTTAACAGAAATATTATTTTCTAAATATGTGCCTAATGCACCACTACCGTTCATACATTTTTTTTCAGTGAATACAACAAAAATCCCAAGTTTTATTGTTATGCATATGAACATTTTCTGAACAAAATGCTCAACAAAATGCTTTGATAGCTGAAAATGCTTAACAAAGTCACTGTTGTCAGTGTTATGTATATGTGCCTTTTTGAGTACTTGTCAGATCGTAGCTGATCTTCCGATGTCAAGAAATGCATTGGATTTTGGTTGTGATAAGTTTCAAAGCCTGGAATTGAATGAGAGGACTGGTGGGGCATTGTGTTTGATAATATGAATTTGAGATGGTTTCATTGAATTAGAGAGTTTTTTACAACTGCAAACCTATCTTTGCTAGTCAATGGATTACTTTAAACACTCACAGAATCACAATCACAAAAACACATCAATCACAAAAGCCAAATCACAATCACTTCATCACAATCACAGAATCCTGATCAGAGTACACTTATCAATGGATTACATGCCTCAATCACAGTGTGTCTTTCACCAGAAATCACAATCACACATTCACAATAGTTAAATGTGGAACAAAACATAACAATAACTTGATGTTATTCTAGCCTTGTGGCAACCAACACATAAGCACAAAACAGAACCAACAATTAATTTATACAACGATGGCTACGATGGTGTTATGATTGGGAACAACAACATTAGTTCAAATAGGGGGTTTGCCGATACTCACTTGGTACGACCTAGTCTTAGGACCCGTGGTGGTCGAGATATGGAGGCAACAACAGGCAGATTTGTAGAATCCGGTGCAAGAGTTGATTCGCTTCATACAGGTGTTTTCCTGTCTATCAACCACTACTCTTTTATACACCATTGTCCTCTATAAGAGACAATCGAGCGGTTTTCACGAGAAATGTGCGAGGCAACTATTGTTGCCCACGTGAGGTCTGTTTTTGAGCTACAGAGGTCAGCTCACTTTCCCTTCACTACACAGAACAACCTTTGGTTTAGGGTTTTGAGATTCGGCTTGGTCAAGGTCAACAATAGCCTGCTTGATTGACATGAAAATGTTCAGAGATTCGCACAGCAGCATGGGGCAAAGGGAAAGTAAAGGGTGTGAAGTTGCTTACCTCAAACGATGCCATGAGGAAACTCATGAGTACTCTTGCCAGATTGTGAAAAATGACAGATCTATGTGGGTCAGGCCGCTGGACACCGAAGGATTGGAAATGCTCTGATCGAAATCTTAGGTTTTATGTTTAACAACATGTGTCGTTCCAAGTTGATGTCAAGAGTGGAGGATGATTTGGGTTTGGGGATTTCTGAATTTTCAATAGGGTTCGCAATAGAGAAAGAAGGCACTGGCAACTGAGGATGATGGGTTTGTTTGGGGGACGACGCAAGTGTTCTATGGAGGAATGATAATGGCACTGTAGACTGACGCTAGGGGAGTAATGTGGGAGGGGGACAGACGCCTGGGTTTTCAAAGCTAAGGTCATGTCCATGAACATTGTTGAGATGTTTTGAAAACGGGAAGATTTCTAAGTTTTATTTCAAAGTGATTGTTTGGAAAATGTGTCTCATCTCTGTTAAAGTTTTGGGATGAAAAATCTTAACTTGTCTTAGCATCCAAACCTACCCATTAGATAGGTTTGGGGGATGAGATGAAAATTTTGTATTTTATTTGAAAACTTAAAATATTATTTTTTTAGTTTTGAGATTTGAAAAAGTTAAATTGGGATTTGAAAAAGTTGTATTGAGATTTGAAAAAGTTGAATTGTTTATTATATTTTGTATAGGGATTTGAGAAAGGTGTAATGATGAAATAAGATGAGATGAGAATTTTGTGTGAGATGAAACTTCCCCAACCGGTCGAACCATTTTTCCCCAGCCAACAGCCCTCCAATGGGTGACTTCCATGTAGACAACTCACTTTAACTACCATGTGCCCCCACTGCATGGTATTACGCACGCTACCCTATCCATTCTCTCCCCACGGTACTAGACGACAAAGACTCTCATTTCTCTCCCACAGAACCCAGACGATAAACGATATTTTCATTGTTGTATGAAGCAATTGCGGATGTGATAAACAAAACCCGAATCCATTCTCCAACGGCAGAAGACCACTTTGGCAAAATGCTTGGTGACTATAAGGAAATTAAAGGTTATTCATCTCTTTATTTTTTGGGTAACTTTTAAGAGTAGCTTGTGGATCTTTTATAGTGTGTTTGGCTTTTAAACTTGAATCAAATTGAATGGAAATACATTCTCCCTTTTATGATTCAAATTTCTGCAACAGTATTTGAAGCATTGTTTGAAACAAATATCTGTCGAAGTTTGCTTTTGGTGGCAGTTTTCTGATTACGTTTTATTTGAAATTTGAATAGGCCTATTTAAGGAGAATATTTTCTTTGTCCACGTCTCAAAAATTCCAAAATTCTAAAATTCCAAACTTGAAGGTCAACATTATACGGAGATGGAGATGGAAAACATACTATCAGGAAATTACTCAGGACGGAGATGGAGATGATCGATGGAGATGGGAGAGATCGGCAACATAGATGGGCGACGATGGTAGCAGGAGAAGACCAAAAAAGAACACTTGGAACGTGAGGGGTCTGGGTTCCTACAGACGAATAATCTAGTGCAATGCACTCCCTTGACTTAATGTGAAATAAGTGATGTGTCAAAAGCTAATTGGGGGCTGTTAATGGCTCAATAGCAGACGGACCGTCCCAAATCGGAACTCAAAAACAAAACCATGGATCAAGAAAATAATGTGAAGGCAACGATACCAATCCAAGTGCACGATTGCAACCGAGAGTGTAGAACCACCAACTACATGCCGAAAAATATTTAATTTCCGTCCCAAAAACAACAACGAAATAAGTAACCTCTTATTGTCTGCATTTCTTCCCTCTTCCCACCTAATCTCATCCATGTCTCAAAACTGGTAAAACAAAACTAGATAATCACCAAAAAGAGGGTCTATGTAATTTTCGAAGCCAGAAAATTATATCACTGGGAGACTCCCAGCCACTTAGTAAAGTTCTCAAACTCAGTGTAATCACTATCAGAGATCATTGTCTGGTACCATGCTTTCCCTGCAGCCTGGATAGCAGCAGCCTCCTCCTGATAAAAACCAAAAGAAACAGGGAAACACGAAAATGTCTGTTAATAAGTTGTACAGTTACCATCCACCAGCAAGAACGGTGATGGAAGAAAGGTAGGATTGACATCACCAAATAAACCAAAGTATATAAGAAGGAATGGTAAACAACAAGCACAAGAGCTTGTACTAAAGGGTTGAGTTCAATACAAAGGAAAATTACAAATTTCAAGGTACGCTCACATGCAAATAAAGATAGGACAAGATATAACACAAAAGGATATCATATTTAATTTAAATTAAGTCCAAGGCTGATCCTGCAAAACATAGCAGAAATTAGGGATGCCTACCAACATCAACTGAGACAAGAGAACACATTGGTAAACATCAGGATTAGCAATTGTCAAAATGTCTAAAGCAATCTCAAACTTGAAGCACTTTTGAAAATAGAACAAAATCACTCTACAATAACTAATTCAGCATAAACTTCACTGTCCGCTAAAAAGAATGGAAAAGGAGACACTATAGGCACTTATTCAAAGGCCCCCATTCCATCAAGAAAGAAAGAAAGTAACCGAGCTAGAGGAGACGATAATTTCATTTTTAAAATGGAACTAGTTTGTGCAAATTAAGCTTTCTGCCAAAAGAAAAATCAAAATTTCCGAAGAAGCATTCTTCTCGCCACTTATAAAATGAATAAATTAAATAAATAAACGTTACTCCCTGCCAACCCAGCTACAAGTGCAGCCACCAACCCTTGAAAGGAACCTTCAATAAAATACTAGCAACACTTGGGGCTTAGTAGTAGTACTAGACACTTACTTTGAAACTTTCAATTCAATTCTATTCCATATGTTTGGAGAAACTATAAGGGAGATGTAAATCTTTGACATGGAACACATAAATGGAATTTTCAAAAAAAAAAAAATACTAGGGAAAAGGAATGAGTAAATAACGAAATTCTAATTGTGAGATAGTCAACTCTGCGTCTATGTAAAAATGTGTTAACAACGACTCCACGCTCCTCAATTCTAGCTCAAAATTTCTATCCAAGAATAACAGAATAAGAATGAAACAGGACCAGAACATTGTCAATAACGAAGCTAGATGTAAATGAACCAAACCAAAACCGTGGTTACTGATTAAAGTCAAGCTATCACGCCAGAAAATAAATGCCACTAATAAATATTCATATTCAAGCCAGTCAAACAATGTGAACATAATTGACACAAACAGCTCCAAGCTTCAAGGCAATTAAAGATTCAAAGGAGCCACAAAGTCGATTGTAGAAAAGTGCAACATTCAAATTTCCATCACATAACACAGTATTCAGAAGACGGCAATCAACAATCCTAGTTCATTCCACATTACTCAATACTAAGACAATCGGAAAATAACAGAAGCAGTAAGGTGATATACCTTAGTGACTGGCTTTCTTTTCTTGTCAAGCTTCTCCTTCTTGGCCTTGACCCGCTCGGCCTCAGCCAAAAGCGCCATCCTCCTGGCGGTCTTAGCGTAAGGATTGAGCTTCAGCAAGGTGTTAAGATTCTTGAGTGGATTTTTCTTCATTGGCGCCCTCTTCACCTCCTTCTTGATCGGCTTCACCACGGACTGCACCTCATCTGAGTTGATAATCCTCGACAGATCAGCATTCACCATCTTTGACCTCGGTAGCACGTATCCCTTCTTCTTCTCCGACGGCTTCTCGAACGATCCGTAGATCGAGTCAAGCTTCTCGAAGGCCGACTTGGTCCAGATCACGAACCTGCCGAGGTGACCACCGGGAGCGAGCTTCAGCAGGTTCAGCCTCTCGACGTTCACGATATCGATTCCGGGAATGTTCCGGAATGATTTCACGAGCTTCGCACCCTCGCTTCCGTACACAATAAGTGGGCCCTTGCGATTGATGTATCGGCGGTTACGCATTTTACCCTTACCGGGGCGAATCGCGTGGCTATCCTTGGCCTTTTCAGCATCGGGATAGGCGCCGACCTGCTTCAAGAGCTCGAGAGCCGCGGAGGTTTTCTCAACACTCTCTGCGGAGTCACTGATCACAAGGGGCATTTCGGGGACGGATTCGATGCGGTGACCACGGGCGAGGACGAGGGAGGGGATAGCGGAGGCTGCGATGGCCGAAACGACAGCGTAGCGCTTGAGGTTCACGTTGACCTTCCGATGCCAACGGCGCCATATCTTGGTGGGGGCAAACATGCGGCCACCACGGCACATGTTTCCGAAGGCACCCTGGCCAGCGCGGTGGGTACCGCCTCCAGGGACACGAGGGATACGGGATACGGCGCGGCCAGTTCCCCAAGACTCGGCGGAGGTCTGGTGTCCAGCAAGCTTGGAGACGGCGTATGGCTGTTGCTTGTTCCTGGAGATGTTGGAGTGGACGAATGTGACGACGTCGGGTCGGACAGGAGCCTTCATGACGTCGGGTAGGTGAACGGTGGTGGCGGATTCGGTGTCCATGTCTCCCTTGAGTGATTGGACGGTGACGAGAGGGCGTGCGGCGGCAGCAGCCATTGGTGCGGAGTGTGTGAAAGTGAAGTGCGGGTGTAGCAGGCAAGAAAGGGACGCTAGGGTTTATACTTCATGGGATTAGAAAATGAAACTAGGGTTTCAGTGACGTTTAAGAAGTTAGAACTCGTGTTTGGGGATGTGGCTGGGTGTGTACCTGCTTGTGTTTGGTTGTGGTCGATCCTAGACCGGGTCAGTTCTTTTTAGGTGTTGGACAAGCTGCTACACAGAAACTTGCTCGTGTGTTAGCACACTATTTAGCCTAATTTGTTTTCATAAAATTTTTTAATTCATCTTATCTAATAATTATAATTTTTTTAAATTCTTACACAAAATAAAACGAATAATTGAAATTTTTTAAATTTTAAAATAAAAATAATATTAAAAATATATATTTTAATAATAATTTATTTAATTTTTAACTTTCATTTAAACTCATTTCATATCATTTTCGAAAAAAAACGTGACTAAGTGAGATTCATTATAATTTTAAAAGAATCAAAATACCATTTATATTTTAGCATTATTGATATAAAAATATTTTACATTAAGGGTGTGCTGGATGTGTTAAAAAAATATTTTTTTATATGTTATTCCCATTTTATTTTCAACCTTTTAGTAAAATATGATATTTTTTACTTTTGGGTTTTTTTTATTATTTCTTCTAAAAGATAATATTAAGAAGAATATTCATTGACCTAAATAGAATGAGAACGTAGTAATATAATTTTCCTCGGAGAACTATCATTTTTGAATCATCAGATAAATATAATTGATAAATAATAATTTATTCAAATATATAAGTCTTGTGTAAATATTTTATTAAAAACTTCATCATAACAAGGGTAAAAAAAATCATTTTATGATGAGACACACTTTCCTATCCCTTGTAGCGCTAATACTTGTATCTAGCATTACTCTTACAAATTATTATTATATATATACTTAAAACTATATAAATAAGTTATTTAAGGAATTTAGATATCATAGAGTGAAAGAAAAAAAAACTCATAAAATAGGTCTTATAATATTTATAATTGCTCAAGTGAACTTTTTTAATCAATACTAAAATATTTAATAAGTACTGTGAGACCTATCTCTCCAAGGCTTAGAGGTGAAATTTAAACAAGAATTCCAAAACATTCCAATTGAATTCCTTCCATCAAGACATATCTAAAAACTTTTGTGAGATTATTTTAGATTTCGAGATGAGTTGAAATGATTTTAGATAAGTTAAATAAAATATTATTATTATGATATTTTTTTTAATATTATTATTATTTTGATATTTGAAAATGTTGAATTATTTATTATATTTTGTGTGAAAATTTAAAAAGATTATAATAATGACATGAAATGAGTTTTCAATCCAAATCGAGGCTAAGCATTCCTTTATTAGAAATGTTTTAGTCACAAAAAAATCTCACAAAAATAAATTAATAAATTAATGTGATACGTTAAATTATAAAATTATTTTTATTATAAAATTGATCTAATGTAGTGAGCCAAAAGTTTCAAGTCTTATATAATTACATATCTACATATAGATTTTGATGATAATAAATGAATTCAAGTATAAAGGAATCTCAGGTTAATGTAGCCAAGCACATCAATTAACCAAGCATAAGCAAGAAAGGGAACAAGCTCGCAAAAGAGTAATATCGTACATCTCTTGATAAAATTTGAAATTGGTTTAAAATTAATATTTTCTCATAAAACATTAAATTGTATTTTTCACATGTACATAATATATTTGAATATTAAAAATTTGAAATTTGATTTTTTGTAAAATGACTGATTATCATCTTTCACATGTGCATGACATGATTAAAAGTTTGAATTTTGAACTTTGAAAAATGATTTATTGTCATCTTTCACATGTGTATGTTTTGTTTAAAACTTTTCAAAAGTGATTGATGCTCTTTTTGATAATTACGAAAAATAAAACTTTGATTTGAATATTTTGAAAAATGAATGATGTTATCTTTGACAATTGCGAAAAGTAAAACTTTGATTTGAAAATTTTGAAAAGTAAATGATATTGTCTTTGACAATTGCGAAAAGTAAAACTTTGATTTGAAATTTTTGAAAAGTGAATGATGTTGTCTTTGACATATGAATCTTTTTAAATTTGAAAATGAAGTCTCATATGCCTATAAATAGCTTATTTGAGATCTTCAAATTTAGAATAACATATACAACAACAAGAGCATATACACATCAATTGCAAGTTTTACAATATACATTCAAAGCTTTCAATCTCTCTTCTCTAAGCATTGAGCCTTAACACTTATTCATTTTGAAAGATATATAATTTACGTTGTATTATTTTTATTTCACTCATTGATGAGTGTTTTCTAATAGAGTAGTGCTAGAGGGAAGCCACTGTAGTGGTGCACACTTTGCACTCACTACCTGACTGCCTCTAGATCTTTTTTTTTTCATCTCCTCTGTGTGTGGTCTAGATGATGCCACATCATGTGTGTAAAATAGCTTCTCCTAACAGTGACTTCTATCTATATTTATTCTTTCTGATAACCTACCCACTATCAACTCTTGTATCAGTAAAAGGATGTGTATAACTCTTGTACGTGTAAAAGGTATTCTACATAGAGAATAGAAGTTGAACCACCACGTGTAAGGTAATTACAAGTATAGAGGGTGTTCTATACAAATTTTTTCTAGCGATACTGCTCAAAAGTATAAGAGGTTTCTATCTCCACCTTAAAAAGATTGTAGTAAATTTGAGAATCTTCAAGGGGTAGCTTGAGCCGAGGGCGTAGGCAGTAGGGCTGAATCTCATTAAAATACTGAGTTTCCTTCCTCTTATCCTTACACTTTTTATTTATTGCTGCTTCGTATTTTATTTATATTTTGTATTTAATTTATAATTGTAAATTTTTAAATACAACCCAACTCACTCTCCCTCTTATATTAGTCATCTGGGCAATAATTAGTATTATATGTCAATTAAATTTACTTTTATAAAAAAGAAATAATTTGTACAAATCTTAATAGACAAGCTTCGCGTAGGCCCTTTGTTAAAAAAGTAAATCTCACCATAAAAAAATTGTAAAAAAACTTTTTTATTTTTAATAGGATCCATATTTTAGCAAAAAACTTGCATACTTGTCTATTTGAAACTTTAATACTATAAGATCGAATGAAATGAAATGAAATAAAATAAAAATTATTTTCAAACATCAGATAAGGTCTTGTTTGAATGGTAAAAATATTTCATTTTATTTCATCATTACAATTTCTTTAAATTTTTATATAAAATATAATAAATAATTTAAATTTTATAAATTTTAAAATAATAATAATATTAAAAATTAATATTTTAATAATATTTTACTCGCTCGTTTGAAACCGTTTTACCTTTCTGACAAAGGGGTAAGAGAATCTCACACTTACACTTCCCATGCTTACTCAGTTAGTACGACACCCAGCTACGCGACTCAAATTTACTCACTAAGATAAGAGCGACACGTGTACTCTATTCAAAACCCCAAAAGACTTATCCAGATTCCAGTCCCAGACAAGATTGTGTAGTGTGTAAAGCTTTGCTTTGGGGTAGATGTTATTGTATCGTCACTGGGAATCTTTGTTGGGATCCAAATGGATATTCAAGCTCGAATCGGGAGCGTAATAACATCCCGCAACTTCTGCTCTAGAAAGCGTAAAGATTCTTCTTATTCTTCTTCCGCTTCTTCATCATCTTCTCCGTATTCCCCTCTCAGATTGTTCTGTTCGAGGAGTTCTCGAGAAGACGATACCAACGATGATAAAGGTATGCCATTTTTTGTTCGCAGGATTTTTTTTTAATTCTTTTATATTTTGTTTGATGTTCAATCTAATATGAGTTTGTTAATGTTGAATCTCTCTCTCTCGATTAAGCCAAGCTAAATGAAATGCACAATCTGATAATTAATTGTTTGCAGTTGTTCCCAAGCTAGAACAATGAAAGCTAGTTTTGCAGTTAGATAGATGAGCATTATATGGTTAGTCCAAGTACCTATTTACTGCAAATCAAGCAGCTGCACTTGGCATCGAAGAAATCAACACCCACGTTTTCTAGGAATGTGATGTCCGAAAATCTGGATTCATGTTAATTTGATTAAAATCATGTTTAGAAATGATTAGGATCCTAATATGATTTTTGCGAATGTGAGATTTATATGTTTAGTTTATTCCTAGGCGTCCAAATGAATTATTTATGATTTCCAAAATATTTTTATATTTTTCTCTTAAAGTGCATGAGTTCGTTTGATGCAAAATATATAAAGTTAAATGAGACTTATAGGGAATAAAACTATATATAAACTATGGGTTTAATGAATTTATATAGTTTAAGTTGTGGTTAAGATTTTTTGTATAAGTAAGAATATTAAAGGCTTGGGAGGGAATTGAGATTCCTTTCACGTAGTATCCACACAGAGTAATTTTTAAGAATTATTCGGAACCCCAAAAGATTACCCCCATCCAAATGCTCCATCCACTATAATTCCATGCTGTCACCAATCATGCCACACCAACTAATGCAAGCATCAAAGATGGCGAGACTTTGTCCTTTCCTGGGAAGAATGGCACGTCATGACCCATGGGATGTGATACTTCCATCTGTGAGTCAGCTATAAAGGATGGTCAGCTTCTCTCTACAAGCAAAGATCCTTCATTATAGACCAGCCCAACTATTGACAGTGTTGCTTAATTTGTCAGTTAACCTGTATCATGGAGCCCGTATTCGGAGACCATGTTCAAATGTTGAATCTGCTTACTTTGGATTTGGTCTGCTAACACGTCAAAGTCTATCATGCCTCAATGAGGGATAATACTTTATAATTGTCGAGGCAACTCAAATATAGAAACCTGGTCTCTTCCTGATCACATGCTTTAATGACCTTTGATTTTTCTGTAAATATGTATTTTCTATTTTGTTTTCATCTCCTTAATGTGTGTACATAAGTGCATGTGTATTTAGAGTACTTTGTGTATGCCTAGTCTATGACATTGTTAAATGTCTATCTAAGTACGATAGTTATGTCCATGTTTTCTACTTTGAGAAACTGGCTCTCTACTTAACCACTTGCTTTTACAATGAGTAAATAATCACCATTAATTTCAATTTTCACCTAGTTAAAATGTGTATTTGCACACGTGTATATTATATGTCCACTTTGTAGCAGTAGCAAGGGCATATATAACACTGGCCAAATCCATGTTTTCTAGTCTTTAGAAACTGACTCTCTGTTTGAACAATTACTTTTGGAATGAGTGACAGTATCATAATACTTGTCCTACATTATGGTTTTTTTTCTTTCTTTTTTTTTTTTTTTCTTTTTTATTTTTTATGTAAGAAGTAATTGTATTGATAAAGATAGGCATAGCCCAAGTACACCGGAGGTATACATAGAGTACACCAAATTAAGAACTAGAAACTGTTACAAGAAAGTCATGGAAGCTGAGACCATTAACTCTAAAGCAATGACCCACATAAATAAAGTCTTCCAAAAAAATATCCTAAATTCCTCCGAGGAGCAATCATGATCCTCAAAAAATCTATCATTTCTTTCTCTCCAAATGCACCAGAAAATACAAATAGGAGCCATCTTCTACACTGCTGTAATATGTGGTGTCCCTGTGATCCCTCTCCAGCTAGCTAGTAGTTCCACTACCCTTTCCGGCATGACCCAAGCTAGTTCCTGTGATCCTACATTATGGTTTTTACCTCACTAATGTGTATGTGCACAAGTGTGCTCATATAGAGACAAGCTCCTGTAAATATTTTGGTTATTGGAATGATATACTTATCTTTATATCATTAGGACCATTAATGGTATCCATTTCACAGTTGAGGCTGAACTTCTCTCTATGACAAAATTCCATTTCACTGACGGATACCATGTGCATTCCCGACCTTTCCTCACATTCCAAGTTTCAGACTTACCTTGCTATGTTTTCCACTGTTGTACATAGACTCTGGTGATGGTGTAATAAATAGGGGAAATTTAGAATTTACTCCTCTCAAATTATCATTCTTTTGCAACATAGCCACCAAACTATCAAGCTTGTCATTTTTCCCCCAAACTATTTATTTTGCAATTCAGCTCAATGTGAAGACCTAATCCTTAAGATGAACAAAAGAATAAATTACGTGACACAATTTTAACTGTTGAATCTTAAAGGAGAGGGATACGTTACAAAAGGAGTAGTAGCTGGAGTGGATAAATTGACTAGTTTGGTGGTGCAATTGTCCTTATAAATAATTATCTTCCATTTTGGTTTTAACCTCATTAATGTGCATTGCACAGCGATACTATATATGTATGTGCAGTCTGTAGTGCTGGTGAGGGCCTATACAATGTTTTCCAATCCATTTCTATTAATTACGAGCTGACTCTTTGTCAGATCGATTGCTTTTATGGTACTGTATTCCATTTTGGCTTTCACCTCATTGACTGGTGTGTGCATAAAATACTATATAGCAAGTAAGGGTGCATATAACAGTGGCCAGATCCATATCTTATAGTACTAAGAAACTGGCTCTTTCCCTAACCAATTGTTTTAGGCAGTATGGACGAAATTAGGAGGGGGGCCATTATTCATTGTGCCACCCAAAAAGAATTTATTAATTCCTTCAAGATGCTATCCCCAGCTTTGTTCCCGAGTGCTGGTACTGTGAATAATTATTCTTCATTTTGGCTTTCCTCTTAGTAATGTGTATGTGCACGCTCATGTCCATGACTTCACGCAATACTATGTGTATTTATATTCTATAAATCCATTTCTTTTAGATTTTAGAAATTGGCTCTTTGCCATGCGGCATGCCATTTGCTTATACAACAAGCAATGGTGTTGTAAATAATTATCTTTGAATTTTGGTTTTGTGTATATAAGGCATGTGCACATTTAATACTTTATGTCTATGGTGCTGAATAAATCCATATCTATTCTAGGAAGGTGTGTGCTTGACGATTTGGTTGTACAACCAGTGATAATACTCCAAATAATCATCCCTCATTTCAACTATCATCTCATTAGCGTGGTTGTGTGCCAGCATTGCATATGGATTGGGATTCCATAGAGTTTCTGTTCAAACTCTCGGGCCTAGAGTGGGAGAGAAACATAAAGCAGGTCAAACAACATTTGTTATTATTCATGCGAGCTTCTCGAACAATATTAAATGCTCAACACATGGGATCCACTTGTCTCTCTCCCAATCTAGATCCTAAAGTTTGGCAAGATCCTAAGGAATCTTGATCTAGAACATACATATAATACTTTTTGAACATGTAGTTCATTTTCATGGATATGTTTAATCTAAATTGCATTCCTATTCAACCACTGCCAAGACAAAATAACTCTTACCAAATTTCTTTGTGCACATCTTTCAGGTGATAAATCCTTGACAGACTGGGATAAGGCCTGGTCTAACTTTAGAAAGCAAGGGAAAAAGACCCTCTTCTCACAGTTTTCTCCCAATAAGTACGTTACCTGGAATCCTAGTCGTTCAAACTACCCACCGTCTGAGGAAGTTGATCCCATCAAGAGAACAGAGAGGTCAAATCTCATGTTATGGACTAGTCCAAGGTTTACTCTGGCAGGGGCCATTGTTATAGTCACATTTCTTTTGGTTTACACCTTACTTGCACCAGTCAAGTGATTTTACTGGAATTGTTTTTAATAAGTTACTTGCATTATCTTTACCTCCCAGAAAGCCCGTCTGTATTGTAGAACTATGAAGAATATTTATGTAAGGAAATGGGCATAAGAGAGAAATTGTAAATTTTTTGTAAATGCGATTACTTGTTCTTCTTTAATCCATTTTATACTAATTCTTATTCTCGATTTAGGTAATAAACTTTCATATGCATTGGCATTGTGTATTTGGCTATCAAGTAGTCTTCACCTTTTTCTCTCTTTTTTTTTTTTTCCTTGACAAAGGTACTTGACTTGATGTGGTACGTTAGATTGTAACGCTCTGTTATGTAATGTAAATCTGATCTGTTATATCAATTTGTAAGTTTACTTTTGTAAACTTTTTCGGTACGCAACTTTATCCAATTTCAAAGGTAGTCCCTGCAGAACTAGGAGGTATCTCTAACTCATGCATTCCACTGCACCTTATTATATGCTTAATTTGGGCCTTGCTTGAAATTATGAACGTAGCTGCAATTCTTCTGGACTATTAGTTTAATCAGATAAGAAATCAGTATTACAACAACCTGTCGAGCTATATTTTGAAGACTGCTCGACGTTACGCAGGAAGCTCACTTCTCAAAGAAGCCATCTGTTGTAACCATAGTTTGGAGAGAACAGACAGCGACTCTTACGAATTTGGTGAGTTGATAAGTTTTAATCTATGGATTACAATCCTCTGAAATGTCCCCATTTCTCTGGATTTCCCATTGCCTTTATTTGGGATTTGTGTTTTGTTTTCTCTTTTCATTCTCTGCTATTCTTCTTCTACTTGAGATATCAGCACTTTTGTATGTTTTTTTCCCAGAGCATTCTTGTGCACACTCAGCTCACAGAGTGCAACCTGCTGCCTACCACACAAGGTGCTATAGCAAAGAGGTTGACAGACAACAGCTGGCGATGCTTATGAGGATGATGTGAGATTTGGCCTTATGTGCAGGAAATCCCATGTTAGGCAAGTGGGCAACACAAGCATCAGCTTCTTGATGATCATGTCCGAGGCCTCAGCTCAAGGGAATGACAGAGAAACGATAAGTTTGCCATTACATTTGTAGCCTAGCGAACCCAGTGATCTTTTTGTGCTTTTTTTTTTTTTCTTTTTTGGTATGCCTTTTATGCTCCTCCTCGCACATTCTGTGAATCTAGACCCCAAATATGGTTTTATCCAATTCAGTTTCCCGCCCTATTATGCTCCCTTCACCAGAGGAAGTCATCCGTTTGGCTTGTCTCCTCTTCCTCAATTACAAGAGCTTTCAGGTCCTTTTCATGTCCTTTTCTTGGGGGACCAAAAAACTTTTAAGAAAAAAGAAAACGAAGAGATTGGAGAATGGTCTTTGGCATGAAAAAGAAAATCCAAGTTTGTCTGGTCCATAGACAGTAGACCTTGACTTACTATTTCAGGTTTGAGTCACTTGAGGGCGGCCATCACAATAGTTTTACTTTTACCTTGTTTCACGATTTCATCAAGGATAAACAACAAGGGAAATTACTTGCAGAACACGTCATTGCAGAGTTTGAAATAATCAACTCTTTGATTCCATCAATATATTATAATGCAGATTAGTATCTTTCACTACTGCTTGGTAAATGTATCATAATATCCTCCCAGAATATCAACCGTGGGGCCATAAATATATATTTATTTGAAAGTTTCAAACTAGACTAAAAAGAAAAAGGAAAGTAAACCCTGCTCTTGAATATCATTGCTTTTGTCACGGCCTTGTCAGCAACCAAACGTGCGCATAAAAATCCTGCCTTTTTGCCACTGATCCAAGGGAAAGGCATGGTTCCCACAGCATGTTATTATATTATATAAATGGCACTTCATTTGGTATCCCCCTCTACTCTAAACTTGGTCATTCTATTCTGTTTGAAGGTATATAGGTTCTTTCAGCTCTTGTTCAATTACTTGAGAGTTTGGAGCTTTTTATCAATTCAATGAAAACAGCTGCAACTAGTGGAACAGCCAATCCTTTAAATAGAAGGATCACTAGGATTCCTCCAAAGAGGGGTCAGATCAAAGTTGGGATAATTTCCAAGTTGGTGAAGATGGTAATCAGAGCAGTTTCAAAAGCAGGAAAAGGACTGGGCGGAAGAAAGAAAAAGGTGACAGAGGAAACTCAATCCTCATAATCATATAGCTCAAAGCACGTCTGAGAAAGAGCATTGTGATATCTAGCTAAAATGAGGTCAACATTAATTTCTGTTGACGTCACTGAATGTTAACTGGTCCTCTGTTAACAATGGCCATAAATTGATTTTACGTCTCTCTCTCTCTCTCTCTCTACATTTATACCCAGGTTATTGCTTCTGGGTGATGTCCGAAAGTCTGGATTCATGTTAATTTGATTAAAATCATGTTTAGAAATGATTAGGAACCTAATAAGATTTTCGCGAATGTGAGACTTACATGTTTAGTTTATTCCTAGGCATCCAAATGAATTATTTATGGTTTCCAAAATATTTTTATATTTTTCTATTAAGTTCACGAGTTCGTTTGATGCAAAATATATAAAGTTAAATGAAACTTATAGGGAATAAAAATATATATAAACTATGGGTTTAATGAATTTATGTAGTTTAAGTTGTGGTTAAGATTTTTTTTATGAGTAAGAATATTAAAGGCTTGGGAGGGAATTGAGATTCCTTTCACGTAGCATCCACACACAGTAATTTTTAAGAATTATTCGGAACCCCAAAAGATTACCCCCATCCAAATGCTCCACCTACTATAATTCCATGCTGTCACCAATCATGCCACACCAACTAATGCAAGCATCAAAGATGGCGAGACTTTTTCCTCACCTGGGAAGAATGGCACGTCATGACCCATGGGATGTGATACTTCCATCTGTGAGTCAGCTATCAAGGATGGTCAGCTTCTCTCTACAAGCAAAGATCCTTCATTATAGACCAGCCCAACTATTGACAGTGTTGCTTAATTTGTCGGTTAACCTGTGTATCATGGAGCCCGTATTCGGAGACCATGTTCAAATGTTTAATCTGCTTACTTTGGATTTGGTCTTCTAACATGTCAAAGTCTATCATGCCTCAATGAGGGATAATACTTTATAATTGTCGAGGCAATGCAAATATATTGCTTTTCTTGGTTTTGTTTTTGTTTTTTTTTTTTTTCCCAAGGGCTAAATTGCTATTGAGCTGGGGTTATTTCTAAGATCTGTTGTTCATCCTTACTGAGGTGGATTCTTAATGTCTTGTAATCTAAGCAGAAGTAATTGGAACTGTAGTGACCTTGAAAACATATTGCTTGTGATTACTTTTGCATTAATGAGCTTGGGTTTGTTTAGGTATGCCTATACGCGCCATGATAAAAGAGCATTCTCTTCAATTGTCATTCTCTTCAGACTTATCTTGCTATGTTTTCTACTGATGGACATAGACTGTGGTGATGGTGTTATGAATAAGGGAAATTTAGAACTTACTCCCCTCAAATTATCATTCTTTTGCAACATAGCCACCAAACTATCAAGCTTGTCATTTTTCCCCCAAACTATTTAACTGTTGAATCTTAAAGGAAAGGGATACATGACAAAAGGAGTGGTAGCTGGAGTGGATAAATTGACAAGTTTGGTGGTGCAGTTGTCCTTATAAATAATTGTCTTCCATTTTGGTTTTAACCTCATTAATGTGCATTGCACAGCGATGCTATATATGTATGTGCAGTCTGTAGTGCTGGTGAGGGCCTATACAATCCATGTCTACTAATTGAGAGCTGACTCTTTGTCAGATCGATTGCTTTTATGGTACTGTATTCCATCTTGGCTTTTACCTCATTGACTGGTGTGTGCATAAAATACTATATACCAAGTAAGGGTGCATATAACGGTGGCCAGATCCATATCTTATAGTACTAAGAAACTGGCTCTTTCCCTAACCAATTGTTTTAGGCAGTGGGGGGCCATTATTCATTGTGCCGCCGAAAAAGAATTTATTAATTCTTTCAAGATGCTATCCCCCGCTTTGTTCCTGAGTGCTGGTACTGTGAATAATTATTCTTCATTTAGGCATTCCTCTTAGTAATGTGTGTGTGCATGCTCTTGTCCATGACTTCACACAATACTATGTGTATTTAAATTCTATAAATCCATTTCTTTTAGATTTTAGAAATTGGCTCTTTGCCATGCTGCATGCCATTTGCTTATACAACAAGCAATGGTGTTGTAAATAAATTATCTTTGAATTTTGGTTTTGTGTATAAAAGGCATGTGTACATTTAATACTTTATGTCTATGGTGCTGAACAAATCCATATCTATTCTAGGAAGGTGTGTGCTTGACCATTTGGTTGTACAACCGGTGATAATACTCCAAATAATCATCCCTCATTTGAACTATCATCTCATTAGCGTGGTTGTGTGCAAGCATTGCATATGGATTGGGATTCCATTGAGTTTCTGTTCAAACTCTCGGGCCTAGAGTGGGAGAGAAACATAAAGCGGGTCAAACAACATTTATTATTATTCATGCGAGTTTCTCAAACAATATTAAATGCTCAACACACGCAGGATCCACTTGTCTCTCTCCCAATCTAGATCCTAAAGTTTGGCAAGATCCTAAGGAATCTTGATCTAGAACATACATATAATACTTTTTGAACATGTAGTTCATTTTCATGGATATGTTTAATCTAAATGGCATTGCTATTCAACCACTGCCAAGACAAAATAACTCTTAACAAATTTCTTTGTGCACATCTTTCAGGTGATAAATCCTCGACGGACTGGGATAAGGCCTGGTCTAACTTTAGAAAGCAAGGGAAAAGGACCTTCTTCTCACAGTTTTCTCCCAATAAGTACGTTACCTGGAATCCTAGTCGTTCAAACTACCCACCATCTGAGGAAGTTGATCCCATCAAGAGAACGGAGAGGTCGAATCTCATGTTATGGACTAGTCCAAGGTTTACTCTGGCAGGGGCCATAGTTATAGTCACATTTCTTTTGGTTTACACCATACTTGCACCAGTCAAGTGATTTTACTGGAATTGTTTTTAATAAGTTACTTGCATTATCTTTACCTCCCAGAAAGCCCTTCTGTATTGTAGAACTATGAAGAATATTTATGTAAGGAAATGGGCATAAGAGAGAAATTGTAAATTTTTTGTTAATGGGATCACTTGTTCTTCTTTAATCCATTTTATACTTGTTCGTATTCTTGATTTGGGTAATAAACTTTCATATGCATTGGCATTGTCTATTTGGCTATCAAGTAGTCTTCACCTTTTTCTCTCTTTTTTTTTTTTTTCCTTGACAAATGTTTGGCCTACAACATACTTGACTTGATGTGGTACTTCATATTGTAACGCTCTATTAATGTAATATAAATCTAATCTAATAATCTAATATGTTATATCAGTTTGTAAGTTTACTTTTATAAACTTTTTCAGTACGCAATTGTATCCAATTTCGCTCATTTGCTTTATAAAACTTTTCAACCCATCTCATCTTTATCTCATTTCATCATTACAATTTATTCAAACTTTCACCAAAATAAAATAAACAATTCAACTTTTTCAAATCTCAACATAAAAATAATATTAAAAAAATATATTCTAGCAATATTTTATTCAATTTTTAATTTTCATCTCAACTCATCTCATTTCATCTGCAAAAACAAACGAAGCTGTTTAGTAGATACGAAATCAGTATTACAAAAACCTGTCGAGCTATATTTTGAAGACTGTTCGACGTTAAGCAGGAAGCTCACTTGTCAAAGAAGCCATCTGTAACCATAGTTTGGAGAGAACAGACAGCGACTCTTATGAATTTGGTGAGTTGATACGTTTTAATCTATGGAGATTACAATCCTCTGAAATGTCCCCAGCCTTTAAATGCCAACATTTTTCTGGATTTCCCATTGCCTTTATTTGGGATTTGTGTTTTGTTTTCTCTTTCCATTCTCTGCTATTCTACTTCTACTTGAGATATTAGCACTTTTGTAAGTTTTTTTCCCAGAACATTCTTGTGCACACTCAGCTCACAGAGTGCAACATGCTGCCTACCACACAAGGTGCAATAGCAGTACACAGAGGTTGACAGACAACAGCTGGCGATGCTAATGAGGATGATGTGAGGAGATTTGGCCTTAAAAGTGCAGGAAATCCCATGTTAGGCAAGTGGGCAACACAAGCATCAGCTTCTTGATGATCATGTCCGAGGCCTCAGCTCAAGGGAGTGACACAGAAACGATAAGTTTGCCATTACATTTGTAGCCTAGCGAACCAAGTGATCTTTTTGTGCTTTTTTTCTTTTCTTTTTTGGTATGCCTTTTATGCTCCTCCTCGCACATTCTGTGAATCTAGACCCCAAATATGGTTTTATCCACTTCAGTTTCCCACCCTATTATGCTCCCTTCAACGGAGGAAGTCATTTGTTAGGCTTGTCTCCTCTTCCTCAATTACAAGAGCTTTCAGGTCGTTTTCATGTCCTTTTCTTGGGGGACCAAAAAACTCATAAGAAAAAAGGAAAGGAAGAGATTGGAGAATGATCTTTGGCATGGCAAAGAAAATCCAAGTTTGTCTGGTCCATAGACCGTAGACCTTGACTTACTATTTCATGTTTGAGTCACTTCAGGCGGGCCATCACAATAGTTTTACTTTTACCTTGTTTCACGATTTCATCAAGGATAAACAGCATGGGAAATTACTTGCAGAACACGTCATTGCAGAGTTTGAAATGATCAACTCTTTGATTCCATCAATATATTATAATGCAGATTAGTATCTTTCACTACTGCTTGGTAAATGGATCATGATATCCTCCTAGAATATCAACCGTGGGGCCATAAATATATATTTATTTGAAAGTTTCAAACTTGGACTAAAAAAGAAAAAGGAAAGTAAACCCTGCTCTTGAATATCATTGCTTTTGTCACGGCCTTGTCAGCAACCAAACGTGCGCATAAAAATTCTGCCTTTTCGCCACTGATCCAAGGGACAGGCATGGCTCCCTCATCATTTTATTATATTATATAATGGCACTGCATTTGGGATCCCCTCTACTCTAAACTTGGTCATTCTATTCTGTTTGCAGGTATATAGGCTCTTTCAGCTCTTGTTCAATTACTTGAGAGTTTGGAGCTTATTATCAATTCAATGAAAACAGCTGCAACTAGTGGAACTGCCAGTCCTTTAAATAGAAGGATCACTAGGATTCCTCCAAAGAGGGGTCAGATCAAAGTTGGGATAATTTCCAAGTTGGTGAAGATGGTAATCAGAGCAGTTTCAAAAGCAGGAAAAGGACTGGGCGGAAGAAAGAAAAAGGTGACACAGGAAACTCAATCCTCATAATCATATAGCTCAAAGCATATGGCTGAGAAAGTGCATTGAGATATCTAGCTAAAATGAGGTCAACATTAATTGCTTTTGATGTCACTGAATGTTAACTGGTCCTCTGTCTTAGCTGCATTATATCATGGTTGTATTTTTGTAAGCTTTTGTAAACTGTAACAATGGCCATAAATTGATTTTTATGTCTCTCTCTCTCTCTCTCTCTCTCTCTCTACACTTATACCCAGGTTATGGCATCTGGGTTTTGATGTCATGATGTTTCTTGCTTATATATAAAAATTTCATTTTCGTTTCTGGGTCTCGTCTCTTTTTCATTATTTGCTGAATTGCTGCTGTGAAGACATTAAAGAAACAACTATATGAGAACCCATTTGGCAGCTGAGCCAGCAGACCAAAGTGTCATTGCAGACCCACCTGTAGGCTTGCCTTAGAGTTTGATGTCACTAATCCTGAAAAAAAAAAAAAAAAAAAAAGCATATTTTTTTAATGTCTTAATATCCTCTGGTTTCCAGTTCTGTTTAAATAATATATGATTGCTAAAAGTTGGATAGAGACCAAAATCTTCACCCCAGCAAAGCAATAAACATGTGGACTAATTCGTATTCATGGTATTTCATTGGAGCTGAATTTGCTGCAAATACATAACATAAGCAAACCGCTAGGCTTGCAATCTTACAAAGAGTAATGCTATTCATCTTCTCCAGTTACACCGATTGATATGACACGTTCTTTGTAAGAGTAACACTAGGATAACCGTCCAGTTTTTAAAATCCGGATCCGGTTATGGCCAAATATCTGGATCCGGATGCACACCCCTATTTGGTTGCTTGGGGGCACTAACCAAATGAACAGCTGGTGAATCTGAAGTAGAAAAACAAAAGAAGAAGAAAATATATTTATACCATTCTCAAATAACACAATGCACTCAAAGAGCTAATAGCAATAAGATAGTACTAGAAGAAATAAAGATATTGCTTCAGATTCCCATAATTGAATAATATTCTTCGTTTATAGGGTGGCTAAAAGAGAAAGTTGTATGCTTTTTGGCAAACTTGAGCCATTGCTTTTTGGGTTGAGAAAATTGCTTAATCAACGGAGTAATCATTAAACTTACACACGTAGTTAAAGAAACATTTGGGGAGTACAAAAGCACGACAACCTTTTTCCTTCTAACCAACCAATCATACATGACTCTCTTAATTATGAATTTGTTCTTAAATTTGTTTCTCATTCTGAGTCATTTACAAGAAAAGAATGGACCCAATAGATGCACAAAACTAATCAAGAAGATGCATAAAAAAAATAAAAATAAAAATAAAATAAAAAAGGGCTCTGTCCTGCCATTAGGAATATATGTTAAATGAAAACATCTACTCAACTTCTTACTATTCACATAACCTCTATACACCATATTTTTTTTATCAAATATTTAATATATGAATAATAAATAGAAAAATTAAATTAGTTTAAAAAGAATAAACTGAAAAAAAAAAATTTAATATTAAAAAATTTAAAAAAATATAGTGTGTGGAGGTTGGAGAGGTTGTGTAGCATTTTTCATGTTAAAAACAAAAAATAAATCTTGTGAAACTTAGCTGCACAATCTAGAAAAGTTCTATTCATCATTATCACATACCATACACCACTTTTTTTTTTATATTTTTTTCTCGTATCAAATATGTATTATATGGATAATGAGTAGAATAATTCAATTAATTTAAGAATAATCAAACTAAAAGAAATTAAAATATATATAAAAAAAGTATGATGTGTAGTGTATGGAGATGATGAGTAACAAAACTCTATAATTTATCACAAGCCACTTTGTCATTGACAAAATAGGTTGTTCTATAGCAGTTTTTTGTAACCAAGAAAAATGCTAGTTGATCGCTTCAAAGTTACCGTTCAATTACTTAATTTTTTTATTTTTTATTTTTTTATTTAATAATTAAGAAAGTGATTATTAATAAAATTATATATATATATTGTAATGATTAAAGATATTAAAAATTTGTTAGAAAAAAAAAGAAAGAAAAGAAAAAGACTAGCGTGTCCGTATAACCAATTATGCAAATTCTGACAGCAACTTGTACGGAGATACAGATTAATTTCTTACAATTTCCAAACTCAAACATTTTGGATTCACACGTAATAGAAATTTAGGATTTTTCAACGGAAAAATAAATAAATAAATAAACATGGACCCTAACGCGAGGCAGGTTAGCGATTTAACTTTCAATTTACACGTCATAAATATGGGAAACTGTTACCGAAATTAATCTCAAATACAAATCCCACGATATTAATAAAATGGATAATATTATATATAATCATAAAGTTTATAAATGTTATATAATTATTTTTAAAAAAAATGAAATTTATTATTAAAAAATTAATTTCTTTTAATATAAATTTTATATTTATTTAATTTTTTAAAAATATTATATAATATTTATACACTTCAAAATTATAAATATCTACGATAAAACTCGGTCGTCACTGCACACTCGTAGAAGTTAGTCATTTGCATGGTGTCAGCTCACCTAATACGGCGAATCGATGTTCCGATGGCACACGTTTGCGTATGTGATTAAAATTTGATTATAAGCACGCCTTTGACGTAACATGTTGGGTTTTACCCGGACAGAACAGGGAAAGCTGTCCCCTGGTCTGCGCACTGGTCTTTGTCCGGGTACAAAATTTGTTTGGTCGGTGTTAATATCTTAATTTTGTACGACAGATTCCCCGGGGGTGGGGAAAGGAAATAATTATTTCTCATCTACGAGATGATTCAATAATTTTTACATTTATCTATAAAATAAATAATAAATAATAGATACTTTTATAATTCATGAGTTGTTTGAGAGTAAATTCTACTATAATAAATATTTTTATAATCTCTAATAACCTTACATATCTTATAATATAATATGAAAATTTAGGTAAGATCTTCTAAAGTTGCAGTGGAGTTTGACATAGGGAGCTTGTCCATAATTCGTTCGTTTTGTAGGGGATCTCCTCTTATATATATAAATATATATATTTATAAAGAAATGTTATAGTTTTTTTATTTATAAATCTAAAGAATATATTATAAATTAATACTCTATAACAAATAATTATTTTGGATTTTAAAACATGAGTACATTTTTCATATTTTTATGCAGACTCATGAATCATAGATGGAATTAAAAGAACAATTTCATATTTTTGATAAATTTCAATCATTTTTTCAAATTTTTGAATAGTTTTGCTATACAACCTTCACTATACTCCACACTCCATATTTTTTTAAATTTTTAAATTTTTAAATATTTTTAAAAAAAAATTTTAGTTTATTCTTTTTAAACTATTTCAAATTTTCTATTCATTATTTATATAATAAATATTTGATAAAAGAAAAAAATTAAAAAAAAATGGTGTGCAGAGATTGTAGAGATTTTTTGTTTTAATTTTTAACCATGATTATGACCATTACTGTTATTTGATGTGGAACTTCTCATCATCACCTACTAATACTAGAATTACAAATCATATAATTTAGTAATTTTTAATATGAAACTGAAATTATTAATAAAAGGAAGAAAGAAATTAGCGTACGTTCATTTTTGCAATTCATGTAAATGTCACATGAATTTATATTTATTTAACAGAACTCTACGAACTAGAGTGTGAGAGAAATAGACATATAAAATAAATTTCACATTGTTTATGACTTTCCCAATGAATTTCTCATATGGTACTAAATATTCAATAAGTAATATGATACTCATTTTATGTATATAAAGGACACTGCTAGCGGGCCACCAAGTATTTACCGTTGGGCGTATTGCTAGTAAAAAATTGATTGATTATCTTTTTTTTTTTCTTTTACAGACTTGTTTATCATCCTTAATTATTAAAAAAAAGAAATAAAAAAAATACGCAACTTCATTAATAATTATTTTCTTAATTATTAAGTAAAAAACAATTAATAAAATAAAATAAATGAGCGTAACGTCATTGAATTTCCATTTTCTGCTGAATTCGGCTTCACCATCACAGTCAGCTCCTTAACCTAACCTCGGATTCTTCTTGACAAAAAAATCCTTCAAATTGTTCACAACTATAATATATACATACATAAATATATATATATATATATATATTTATATATATCATGCTACGTGCATGACGGCATCTAATAGATCATCATGATGCTTAAATATTGAGAGTAAGATGTAAGAATCTAAAATGTCTTTACACATAAAATGTTTTAACAATATAAAAATGTTTTAAATTCATTTTATATATTGATCACAAGAATCAACAAAAGTTAAAAGAAGCCCATCTTTGCATATTCATTATAAAAATTTATTATCTAGGAAGAATGGATATTAATAAAGTAAACTCATAAATTGATATTGATTTTTTTTTTTAAGAAAGATGACGATACCCTAATTTTATTAATTACCTTCACTTACAGCGGATGAATACTGTGATAACAGATCAAGAACCATGGGATATACAGATATTCAAAAGGCGTCCCATGTATCAAACTTAAGAAACAGCCATCATTGAAATTCAGCTCCAACAAAGCAACAACAATCCATATAGTAAACAAAAGATTAGTAAAAACATAAGGAAGGTAGCCCAGAATAATCCATACGACTAAGACCTTTCAACCTGCAAGGAGAATCCCCCAAGCTATTCCAAACAAGATTTGACCCTACCGCCCCTTGTTTAGCTAACCAATCTGCCACTGGATTTCCTTCTCTAAAGATATATTTTATGGAGCAAGTTATGGACACCCTAATAACATTGATTTCCTCCCAGAAGTCCTCCAGGTACCACACCCTGCATCTTCTTTGGCTCCACCAATAGACTACAATTAAAGAGTCAAGTATAATTTCAACAAAATTTAAATCTAAAGAAATGCAAACCTTGAGGCTATGAAGAATGGCTAATAATTCAGTTTTATTATTGGATCCAACTCCAACATGAGAAGCAAAAGTATGAACCAATTTGCCACGATCGTCTCTAATGATACCACCTACACCAGAAGAGTCTGGATTGTTAAGACTGCTACCATCTGTATTCAATTTGACCCAACCAGTTTGAGGTCTTGTCCAAGCAACTAATCGGCACCTGCAAACTATAGGGGTGACAGTAGAAATATTTAACTATTGGAGCACCTGCAAATCAAAGTTAGACAAACTAGAAACTTTATGTGAGTCATGACATAATAAACCAATTCAATGTTTAATAGAATGCAATAAATCTGATAAAGAAACAATAAGACCCTCCATACGCGCCAGGCATCTTCTCCTCTAGAGTCTCCAAGTGATAATCACTGGAGTGATCCCCATAACTAAACCCACTTGAGTAGAGGATTTTGCACGACAAATCCAAGAGGACACCGTATGGGGAAACTCACCTTCAACCAGAACATGGTTCTGATCTTCATAGTGCCCAACAACACGACAACAATCACACCGAGAGACAATCAGAATACCAATACGGCGGAGATGATCATCGACGCTTAAAGTCAAATACCAAGCTTTCCACATAACAATAGATATTTTTAACGGAATCACAGATTGACATTGATTTGTATAATACCTGAATCTACTTTATACTAACAATATTTTTACAATCTTACATACCACATCAAATATATCAGTTTATAAGTTTATTTTTATAAGATCTCTTTATAGATCAACTAACATTTCTCTAGAAATAATACCACACTACAAGAAATACCACCTAATGCGGCGACTTGTTCAATGCTACAAAAGAAAATGATGAGAATAGAGCTTTTTTGTAATGAGTTGTATGTCGCTATTAAATTTTATTGCAGATTAGACTGGCAGTAGTGAAATTAATTGGGTTTTTACACTCTTTATATGGTTCATATTTTATTCATATAGTCATGTTTTATTCTTTGTATGTATTTTGATCATTATAGTAAATCATAATAAGAGTTGATGCATTCACATGTGATGAGACTTTTAAGCTTTCAAGATTTATGAGTTGAGACTCAAGAGATCTATCAGGATGGCGTGGCTTCACAAGAATAAAATTCCATGCTTCCATAAATATAGAGCTAATTAGTTAGGGTTAAAGTTTTGGAGGACCAGGAGGAATGAATTTTGAGGTCTTCCAAGGGATTCAAGGATATGATTAATGGATCTTGAGGAGAATTGGCTCTTTAAGATATTACCTATAGAGGTTGCAAGTTGAAATTGATACTTTTATGTATCTTATCCACTTTCGTTGATCTAGTATTTCTAAGATACTTGATAATATTTTTTATAGTAATGTTAAATATAGTTTTAAAGTGTACAAATTTACTATACTTTTATTTACATCTTAAATTTTTCAACTTTATTCTTAAGGAGTGTGCACACGGCTTCCACGTCTTGGGAGTGTATCCTTTTTCAAGTGGACGTTGCATGCCTTGGTTTTCTCCATATAGGGAAGAAATTCTTTCCTTAAAAGGCATTAAATATTTCTATTAACCATGTAGGTAATAATATACCAAAGGGGTGTCAAATCGTGTTAGCAAGTCGTGTTTGTGTCGTGTCAAGAAATGTACACTATACTTAACGAGCCTATAATCTTGCAATGTGCAGATTGTTGTGCATGTTGTGTATGAGGGAAAGAGATTTAGAGAGAGACCGAGTTTTATAGTAGAGAAATTCAAAACGATTTATAGGGCAGTTTATTTGATGAAACAATATAAAGGTTGAAATAGTGCATTTGAGTGGATAGTTGAATCGGTTTATATCTTTATATGTAAAAAAAGAAATGAAACTTAAAAGTTACAACAGTTCATAATGAAACATTGCTTTTAAAAGAATTACCGCTTTATCAACATAACACTTCAAGTTTAATGGGTAGAATGCCTATTTTTATGGATAGAATGCCACATCGGCTTCATATGACTCCGCCTAAAATACAAAACAATATAAATGTTGAATTAGCGCTTTTGGGTGTAGTCTTGAATCGGTTTACAAATTTATATGTAAAAAATAAAATGAAACTTAAAAATTACAATGGTTCATAATGAAATATTACTTTTAAAAGGTTTACCGTTTCATAAATATAATACTTCAAATTTAATAGGTAGAATGCATACTTTTATGAATAGAATATCACATTAGAATTATATGACTCCGCTTTTATATATAGTAATAGATGGGTCAACCCGAACATGACCTATTAAGGATTTCGTGTCAAAATTTTAAATCCTAACATAACTCATTAAGATAACGGGTTGACACGACACAATCTGTTTTGTACCCGTTATTGAAACGAAATAAATTGACATGATATGACACAACATAGCCTGACCCATTTCAATCTGTTTGACCTGATGATTTTATATAAATAAGAAAATATAAACAATATCTATAAAAAATAAAAAAACTAACTATAAGTCCAAAATTATAATTTAAACAATAAAAATATCGACATTAAAATTCCAACAATACCGAATATAATAAACACACAATTACGCAAATATGATAAATATACATTGTAATAATATTAAAATTATAATCCCAAATATGATAAACACACATTGTAAAATATTAATGTTACAATCCTAAATATGATATAAATGCAAATTTAACTTTCTTAACAGGTCATAACGGGTTGATTCATTAATGACCTGTTAAGCAATCATGTCTTAATGAGTTGGACCCAAATCCGTTACGGCCAAACTTAAATCTGCCTTTATTGTATTGTGTTCGTATTAGGTTAATGGGTCGCATCACATATTGTCACTTCTAATATATCTACAATACTTTTATAATTATTTTATACTTATTTTACAACTAACCAAGATAATTAGGCCACTATATTAAAAATAATTTTAATTTTATAATTAACCAAAATAGTTGTAAGTTTATTTTGTTGTATATCTATTGCAAGAAGTCCAATTTTGTTGGTTGGCCGACCTATGATTCTTAGGCTTGAAATTTCTCTTTGCATTGACTTTCACGGGCACCTTATAGTGCATTTAATAGTTGGTTCCAACTGAAGTTTTGTTTCTTTATTCAACGATATTGTGACATTATGAGCCATTAATTCAACGGATGGACAAGGTTGAGAAAATATCAAGGCGTGTTTAATTTTACAAATCTTTGAAATTATTTTATCACATCTTAACATTTAAACATTATTTAAGTATAAATATTTTTTAATTTTTAATTTTTAACTTTTTCATATAATTATTACTTAATCAATACAACTTTTTCAAATTTCTAAATCAAACATAAAAAATAATTAAAAATTTTTAAATGTAAGAAAAAAATTATATTCTAACCCTATTTTAACTTTATATAATTTTTTTTATTTTCTCTCTTATTTCCCAGAACTCTATAAAAATCTTAACTCAAATAATTTTACTATTATTTATAAATTTTTTATCTTATCTCATTTCATCTATATAACCAAACGAGACTTTATCCAACTTTATCTATACATAAAGGGTGCCTGACCATTAATTGAAAATAAGAGAGTTAGGAAATTTCGTTAATAAGAAATATTGCTACTATTCATCTTAGTTTCCATTATACTCAGTTATACATAATAATGTGCCATATTTTATGTGACTTTTTCGGTCAACTACTTAAAATGCAACCACTTAAACCCATCACATCACCGTGTATGGTTGGGGATGGCAATAATTAAGATAAAAAAGACTATTTTGATACACATAATTATGAAGAAAGTTTGAGGCTTTTGTATCAGTGCTATAAGAGAAACAATGTAACTAAAAATGATATTTGGCATCATTTGATTGAGCATGTGTACATATTAACATGAGAATTATAATAGAATGAGCCTATAACCCTAACTGTATATAGTTCATTATATATAATCACTACAACAACTATTAAAAAAAAAATATCCAATATATATATAATGGAGCATGCATATATAAAAGAGTTCATTTTACTAATAAATATTTCATGATCAATTTACAATATTAGAAATGTAATATATATATATATATATGATTGTTCAATTTAAAACAATGTAAAATAGATATAATTAGTATGAAGAATATTATATATATATATTTATAAAGAAATGTTATAGTTTTTTATTTATTTATAATTCTAAAGAATATATTATAAATTCTATAACAAATAATTATTTTGGATTTTAAAACATGAGTACATTTTTCATATTTTTATGTAGACTCATGAATCATAGATGGAATTAAAAGAAGAATTTCATATTTTTGATAAATTTCAATCATTTTTTCAAATTTTTGAGGAGTTTTGCTATACAACCTCCACCACACTCCACACTCCATATTTTTTTAAATTTTTAAAATTTTTAAAATTTTAAACTTTTTTTTTAGTTTTTTCTTTTTAAACTATTTCAAATTTTCTATTCATTATTTAATAATAAATATTTGATAAAATAAAAAAAAATTAAAAAATTAAAAAAAAAATAGTGTGTGGAGGTTGTGGAGATTTTTTGTTTTAATTTTTAACCATGATTATGACCATTATTGTTATTTGATGTGGAACTTCTCATCAGCACCTACTAGTACTAGAATTACAAATCATATAATTCAGTAATTTTTAACACCAAACTGAAATTATTAATAAAAGGAAGAAAGAAATTAAACATACGTTCATTTTTGCAATTCATTTAAATTTCACATGGATTTAGATTTATTTAACGGAACTCTACGACTTAGAATGTCAAAGAAATAGACATATAAAATAGATTTCACAGTATTTATGACTTTCCATATGAATTTCTAATACAATACTAAATATTCAATAAGTAATATGATACTCATTTTATGTATATAAAGGACCCTGATAGCGGGCCACCAAGTATTTACCCTTGGGCGTATCGCTAGTAAAAAATTGATTGGTTATCTTTTTTTTTCTTTTACAGACTTATTTATCATCCTTAATTATTAAAAAAAAGAAATAAAAAAATACACAACTTTATTAATAATTATTTTCTTAATTATTAAGTAAAAAACAATTAATAAAATAAAATACATGAGCGTAACGTCATTGAATTTCCATTTTCTGCTTAATTCGGCTTCACCATCACAGTCAGCTCCTTAACCTAACCTCGGATTCTTCTTGACAAAAAAATCCTTCAAATTGTTCACAACTATTATATATACATATATAAATATATATATATTTATATATAATATCATGCTACGTGCATGACGGCATCTAATAGATCATCATGATGCTTAAATATTGAAAGTAAGATGTAAGAATCTAAAATGTCTTTACACATAAAATGTTTTAACAATATAAAAATGTTTTAAATTCATTTTATACATCGACCACAAGAACCAACAAAAGTTAATAGAAGCCCATCTTTGCATATTCATTATAAAAATTTATTATCTACGAAGAATGGATATTAAAAAGTTAAACTCAAAAATTGAAATTGATTTTTTTTTTTTTAAAAAAAAGGATGGTACCCCAATTTTATTAATTGCCCTCACTTATAACCAAAGAATACCGTGGTAACAGATCAAGAACCATGGGATATAAATATATTCAAAAGGCGTCCCATGTATCAAACTTAAGAAACAACCCATCATTGAAATTCAGCTCCAACAAAGCAACAATAATCTATAAAGTAAACAAAAGACTAGTAAAAACGTAAGGAATGTAGCCGAGAATGATTTATACGAATAAGACCTTTCAACCTGCAAGGAGAATCCCCCAAGCTATTCCAAACAAGATTTGACCCTGCCGCCCCTTGTTTAGCCAACCAATCTGCCACTTGATATCCTTCTTTGAAGATATGTTTTATGGAGCAAGTCATGGACGCCTTGATAAAATTGATTTCCTCCCAGAAGTCCTCCAGGTACCACACCCCGCATCTTCTTTGACTCCACCAATGGACTACAGTTAAAGAGTCAAGTTCAATTTCAATAAAATTTAAATCCAAAGAAATCCAAAGAAATCCAAACCTTGAAACCATGGAGAATGGCTAATAATTCAAATTTACTATTGGATCCAACTCCAACATGAGAAGCAAAAGCATGAACCAATTTGCCACGATCATCTCTAATGATACCACCCACACCAAAAGAGCCTGGATTGCCAAGACTACTACCATCTGTATTTAATTTGACCCAACTAATCTGAGGTCTTGTCTAAGCAACTAATCGGCACCTGCGAACTATAGGGGTGACAGTAGAAATATTTAACCATTGGAGCACCTGCAAATCAAAGTTAGAAAAACTAGAAACTTTATGTGAGTCATGATATAATAAACCAATCCAATGTTAAATAGAATGCAAGAAATTGGATAAAGAAATAGTAAGACCCTCCATGCACGCCAAGCATCTTTTCCTCCAGAGTCTCCAAGTGATAATCACCGGAGTGATCCCCATAACTAAACCCACTTGAGTAGAGGATTTTGCACGATAAAACCAAGAGGACACTATATCCTTCCAAGTTTTGCCAACAGGGACACCAAACATGACTCCAAAGAACTGCCACACCTTATGGGGAATCTCACCTTCAGCCAGAACATGGTTCTGATCTTCATAGTGCCTAACAACACAGAAACAATCACACCGAGAGACAATCAGAATACCAATATGGCGAAGATGATCATCGACGCTTAAAGCCAAATACCAAGCTTTCCACATAACAATATACATTTTTAACGAAATCACAAATTGACATTGATTTGTATAATACCTGAATCTACTTTATGGTAATAAGATTTTTACAATCTTACATACCATATCAAATACATCAGTTTATAAGTTTATTTTTATAAGATCTCTTTATAGATCAACTAGCTCTAGAAATAATACCACACTACAAGAAATACCACCTATTATGGCGATTTGTTCAATGCTGCAAAAGAAAACGCCGAGAATAGAGCTTTTTTGTAATGAGTTGTATGTCGCCGTTAGATTTTATTGCAGATTAGACTGGCAGTGGTGAAATTAATTGTGTTTTTACACTCTTTATACGGTTCATATTTTAGTCATATAGTCATGTTTTATTCTTTGTATGTATTTTGATCATTATAGTAAATCATAATAAGAGTTGATGCAATCATATGTGATGAGACTTTTAAGCTTTCAAGATTTATGAGTTGAGACTCAAGAGATCTATTAGGATGGCGTGGCTTCACAAGAATAAAATTCCTTGCTTCCAAAAATATAGAGCTAATTAGTTAGGGTTAAAGTTTTGGAGGAGCAGGAGGAATGAATTTTGAGGTCTTTCAAGGGACTCAAGGATATGATTAATGGTTCTTGAGGAGAGTTGGTTCTTTAAGATATTACCCATGGAGGTTGCACGGTGAAATTGATAGTTTTTTGTATCTTATCCACTTTCGTTGATCTAGTATTTCTAAGATACTTGATAATATTTTTTATATTAATGTTAGATATAGTTTTAAAGTGTGTATTTACTATACTTTTAGTTCCGTCTTAAATTTTTCAACTTTATTCACAATGAGTGTGCACACGGCTTCCACTTCTTGGAAGTGTATCCTTTTTCAAATGGACATTGCATGCCTTGGTTTTCTCCATATAGGGAAGCAATTCTTTCCTTAAAAGGCATTAAATATTTCTATTAACCATGTAGGTGATAATATACCAAAGGAATGTCAAATCGTGTTAATAAGTCGTGTTTGTGTCGTGTCAAGACATGTATATTATATTTAACGAGTCTATAATCTCGCAATACGTGGATTGTTGTGTATGCTGTTTATGAGAGATAGAGATTTAAAGAGAGACCGGGTTTTATAATGGAGAAATTCGAAATGATTTATAGGACGATTTATTTGACGAAACAATATAAATGTTGAAATAGTGCCTTTAAGTAGAGATTTAAATCGGTTTATATCTTTATATGTAAGAAAAGAAATGAAACTTAAAAGTTATAACAGTTCATAATGAAACATTGCTTTTAAAAGAATTACCGCTCCTTAAACATAATACTTCAAGTTTAATGGGTAGAATGCCTACTTTTATGGTTAGAATGTCACATTAGAGTCATATGACTCTGCTTAAAATATAACACAATATAAATATTGAATTAGTGCTTTTGGGTGGAGTCTTGAATCGATTTATATATTTATATGTAAGAAAAGAAATGAAACTTAAAAGTTACAATGGTTCATAATGAAACATTGATTTTAAAATGTTTACCACTTCATAAACATAACACTTCAAATTTAATAAGTAGAATGTCTACTTTTATGGGTAGAATATCACATCAGAATTATATGACTCCGCTTTTATTTATAGTAATAGATGGGTCAACCTGAACATGACCTATTAATGATTTCGTATCAAAATTTTAAATCTTAACACGACCCATTAAGATAACGGGTTGACACGACACGATCCGTTTTGACCCATTACTGAATATGAAATAAATTGACATGGTATGCCACGACATAGCCTGACCCGTTTCAACTCGTTTACTTTAATGGGTTGAATAGATCTGTTTCAATCCGTTTGACCTGATTGATTTTATATAAATAATAAAATATAAACAATATTTATAAAAAATAAAAAAACTAACTATAAGTCCAAAATTACAATTTAAACAATAAAAATACCAACATTAATATTCTAACAGTACCGAATATGATAAACACACAATTACACAAATATGATAAATATATATTGTAATAATGTTAAAATTATAATCCCAAATATGATAAACACACATTGTAAAATATTAATATTACAACCTCAAATATGATATAAATGTAAATTCAACTTTCTTAACGGGTCATAACGGGTTGATCCATTAGTGACCCATTAAGCAATCATGTCTTAACGGGTCAACCTATTTTGACTTGAACCCGTTAAGGCCAAACCTAAATCCGCTTTTATCGTATTGTGTTCGTATTGGATTAGCTGTTCGTATCACATATTGTCACCCCTAATCTACCTACAATACTTTTATAATTATTTTATACTTATTTTACAATTAACCAAGATAATTATGCCACTAAATTAAAAATAATTTTAATTTTACAATTAACCAAAATAGTCGTAAGTTTATTTTGTTGTATATCTATTGCAGGAAGTCCAATTTTATTGTTTAACCGACCTATGATTCTTAGGGTTGAAATTTCTCTTTGCATGGACTTTCACGTGCACAATCTAGTGCATTTAGTAGTTAGATCCAACTGAACTTTTGTTTTTCTAATCGGCATTATTGTGACATTATGAGCCATTAATTCAACGGATGGACAAGATTGTTTAGGCGCGTTTGGTTTCACAAATATTAGAAATTATCTCACCTTAGCTTAATATTTAAACATCATTTAAATATAAACATTTTTTATTTTTTAACTTTTTCATCTAATGATAAAAAAGAGTTTTTTGATACACATAAGGAAGAAAGTTTGAGGCTTTTGTATTAGTGCTACAAGAGAAACAATGTAACTAAAAATGATACTTGGCATCATTTGATTGAGCATGTGTACATATGACACCGGACATAATAGAGATTAATTCTGACGACTATCTAAACAACGAAAGCAAGATATTGAGATTGAGAAATTTCACAAACAAAGAGAAACTTTGAGATTAAGGTTTTTAATATAAAACAAATCAATCCTCCTTTCTGAAGAAGCTGGGTTTAAATAGCTAATGAAAAATGACAAATCTGTAATTAAGGCCAAACAATATAATACGGAATAAGACAATTATGACTAAGATCTAGCCTAAGAATATGGACTAAAATCGTTACTAAAGATAAATATTACAATAAAAGAGAATTAACCAAAAATGAAAGAGTTGACTGAAATTGACGATTTAGAGGTAAAAAACGATTGATTTTGGGGTTGACAAGAGGCCCACTAGGTGAAGCATGTTGACCACGACGTGCGCGCCAAAGTTCTAGCCAAAGTTATAGTTAAAATACGGATGTCGCCGCATCTCCTCGTTCGACCAAGAGATAAGTCTTCTCGCCTAACCGAGGGATAATTCTGCCTCATCCAAATCTGTCGCTCCTCGCCCAAATCTTAATCTCTTCCTAGCCCTAGAACCCCAAACGTCGTTGTTTCAGGTGAGTGCCCTTCCCTTTTGGTTCTTCTTCTTCTTCTTCTCCCCAAAAATGCCTCATGATTTTCCCTCCCTCATGTCTGCTGCAGGATAACTCCCATTGAGTCCACCCACGATACCACTTTCAAATCCTCATCTCTATAACAGCACACTCTCTCGCGTTGTACCCATCTCTCTGTAGGTCATCCACGTTCGGTCCCAATTTCCATACTCAACCGATCATTCCCCTTCTCTCAGAATTATTGAACCCCACCCTCACGAAATTCCTCACTCACAGAGTATCCCCACTTCTCCACATAGTCATGCACCTCCACCATCAAGGGCAATTTTCGATCGCCCCTTTTCACACTGGTAAGCCTTTCCCATTTTTCCTTTTAATTTCTAGGTTTTTACTCACTCTCTGTTTTTCCATTCATACTCATGCACACATGGATTCTTGCATCCACACGCACACATTTCGATTTGCACTCACAATATTTTTCATAGATTGTCCCTCCTTGTTGAGCAGTGCCACACACTACGGTCATCATCGAACACCCCATGTTGGTAAGCCCACTTTTCATTCACTTTTGCCTCTTTAAGTTTTAGACCTCCCTCTTCCCCTTCGCTAACTTCATCTCTTCACCAATAGCTATAGGTTTATTTCAATTTTCACCTCTTTGAAATTTATTTCTTTTCTTTTCCACTAAGTAGCATTGCGAAACCCTTGGTTCGAGTGTTTTATTTTCTGTCAGTTGTCGTCAACCAATTGCTGGAATTTTAGCGGAACACCGGTAAGATTTCATCTCTATCGATACATTCATTTTATATGTTATGTCAAATCGTTTCTATCACATTTTATTGTCGAATACAAACTCAATATTAGCGTTGTGTGTTGGTTCACAGGACTGTATGTACGATTTTGGACAACATTCAACTAGCTTATTTATCGACCATTTCAAGACACTAGGTATGACACTTCATTAGTATTAGACTCAATTGCTCATTTATGTGCACTAAATGAGTAAAGTATGCTTGCTGAAATTTTAATGAATGATAGTTATATGGATATTGTGAATTATTATTGGACTTGTGTGCTGATTTGTTTGAGTTTGAGATTTTTGGGAGTTGTTATGTGTGTGATAAGAATGATGGAAGTTGCTGGAAGTTCTTCAGTTGGCTTATGTCTGAATGGTAGGATCTTTAAACGGTGTTGTGTTCTTGTATGTGGCTGGCCAGGAGAAATGGTTGGTTGTTTGGGGCATTACGTTACTAATTTTTCGTAATGTTGTGGGGTGGATGATTATGAAACTATTCGGGTTTATAAGTAGCTGTTGGATGGAGATTACATGGTTGTGCTAGAGTGTAAATATTGATGGTTTGAAAAGGGTTGTTCAGGTTTACTTTATGGTGGGTTCTAGGTTAAAAAGGGCTAGTTTGAGGTTTTATTAAACAAGTTTAGTAGTATACTTGTTTGGGTTACTAATTAGTTGGTAAATATTTATTGTTTTAGGTTGTGATACTATTAGAGGTCAAACCCAAGGCATATCTTATATACGGTAAGAGTCAAGTAAGCGGGGTGCCTATGCTAACCTTTGCATAAAAAAAAAAAAAAAAATGGCTGAGATTGATTTTGAAAATATGCATATGTTTTGAAAAGAAACTTAAAACCAACCTCAAATAAATGTTCTGCATAATCATGAAATCTTTAAAAGAATGAAATATTTTCTTTCATGACTGATGTAGATATGAACTTATTTTGTTGCATTCTATTTCTAAATTGTTCAAAAAGAGAGCGAATATGAGATCTAAAAAGTTTACTTTGATTCAATGAAAATGTTTTAATTATGTTATTTGAATATGTGAATGATTTGAAACTATTCAGTGCTCTGTTCTGATACAAAGTGTCATCTGAAAACCTTGGCATAAATGTTCTAATTCTGTATCTGATTACAATCTAATCCGATGTTGTTTCTTTTTTGTTCCGTTAAGGACCCGCCATGGGTATAATAGTGGCAAACGACCCGGTCATAGATATAATGATGGTTTATAACTCTATCATAAGGATTAAACATGATATACGACCATGCCATGGGTATAATAGTGGTATATGGCACCGCCATGAGTATAATAATAGCAAATGGCCCCGCTATGGGTATATTGGTGGTTTATAACCCTACCACAAGAGTTAAATATGGTATACGGCCTGCCACGGGTATAATGGTGGATTATAACCCTACCATCGGTGTTAAACATGGTATCTGCCCTGATGTAATGCTCTGATATGATATGAAGATGTTGTCTCAACTTATGATATGCCAAAAGGATTTTACATAAGAAAGTTTTCTGAAAGTTTCATTCTGAGGTTCTGATAATATATTTCGATTCTACATTCTGAAAATAAATGTTTTGTTATGCATTCTGAATTCTATAAATGCTCATGTTTATATGCTAGTATATGTTCCTTACTTATTGAGTTGTTGATAACTCACCCATTTATCTTCACAATATTTCAGATGACTTTGATGTTTCAACTGGGGCTCACTAACGAAGTATATGGGCAAGTTTAGCTAAGGATAGTAATTGAGTAACTCAAAGTACTAGTGCTATTGGTGGATTTAGTTATTCAAAATACTCATTTCAATAGGTTTGGATGATTATGGAGACTTTTGTAAACCCTACTTCATTATATTATGTTAACTGAGACATGTAGAGATGTTGATCTATTTGAGGTTCTACTGATTATAGCTGGTATCAGAGCCAGCTTTGAGGTTCTGCAGATTATAAATTTATGAGGTTTGGATATATGTGGGTTTTAGGAAATAACTTTCAAATTGGAAGTGTAGCACTTTGAGGACTATAAGGATGATCATGTGGATATTTAAGTTTGAGCTTCTGCAGACTTTATGATTTATTTTGATGGGATCTGAGGTTTTAGATTTGGCATATGTGAATTAAATACATAACTTTGAGGTTTTAGACTCTAAAGATGTATTTGAGTTTAAAACAATGTCAGGTTTACGATTATAAATGGTAAGAAGAGTTACATGAGTTGGTTAAAGATATGGTTAGATTGGGAAAAACAAGAAAAGTCTTGAACTTGTTTTAAATATTTATCTTATATATATATTTGTTTATACATATATTTTGTTTATTTATTTATTTTTATTTTTA
Source organism: Pterocarya stenoptera (assembly GCA_003123785.1). Lineage (NCBI taxonomy): Eukaryota > Viridiplantae > Streptophyta > Magnoliopsida > Fagales > Juglandaceae > Pterocarya > Pterocarya stenoptera. The sequence continues at coordinate 161,257 of QEOT01124278.1, read as the reverse complement.
GACGTTTAACCAAGTTTAAGCTTACATGATGGTATCTCGTCATCGAGTTCAAAGTCTTGAAGATTTGAATGAAAACAACAATGATGGGAGTTGCACGTTTGAGCAATTTAATTGGACGCATCCTCCCACTTTTGATGGAAGAGGCAATACAAAAACAGCGGAGGATTGGATTCAAGACATTGAAGAAATATTCAGTGTTTTAGAGTGCACCGATCAGCAGAAAGTTTAGTTCAGAGCTTTTAAATTGACTGGAGAAGCGAAGAGATTGTGGAATTCTAAAAAATCCATCAAGGAAACTAAGGGGACATGAGTGGTTAAGGGTGAGTAGCAAGGCCCTGCACCCCGCTGCCCCACCCCCACATGGCGTGGCAGGCAACCCCACCCTACCCATGCGGGGGCAGGGCTTAACTCCACCCCGCATTTCTCCCACCCCGCACTTATATATTTTATTATATAAATATATATTTATATATACTTATACTATACATATTTATAAAAATTTATTATTTGTACTATATATAAATATAGTAATATGTATTAAGTAGAAATTTTACTTAATATTTTGTATAATTTGTAGTGTAGTAAGGTGACCATTTTATAGATTGCCACGGCAATACAAGAGTCCCACATTTCTTAAGTGTGAGACTTGTATTGTGAAAATAATCTATAAAAGGGTCACCCTATTACACTACAACTTACACAAAATATGCACTAGCAAAGATAAAAACTACATAATTTTTAAATTATAGTCATATTTACAAATTTAAATTTACAATTTGGGTTTGAAAATGTATTTTGAATCACTTTTAGACCCAAGAATAATCTTAACCAAACGAGACATTTATCCAACTTTATCTATACATAAAGGGTGCTCGACCATTAATTGAAAATGAGAGTTAGGAAATTTCGTTAATAAGAAATGCTACTATTCATCTTAGTTTCCATTATACTCAGTCAGACATAATAATGTGCCATATTATATGTGACTTTTTCAGACAACTGCATAAAATGCAACCATTTAAACCTATCACATCACCATGTATGGTTGGGGATGACAATAATTAAGATAAAAAAAAAGTATTTTGATACACATAATTAGGAAGAAAGTTTGAGGCTTCTGTATCAATTCTGTAAGAGAAATAATGTAACTAAAAATGATATTTGGCATCATTTGATTGAGCATGTGTACATATTAACATGAGAATTATAATAGAACAAGCCTATAACCCTAACTGTAAATAGCTCATTATACATAATCATTACAACAACTATTAAAAAATATATATCAAATATATATAAAATGAAGCATGCGTATATAAAAGAGTTCACTTGACCAATAAATATTTCATTGACAATTCACAATATTAGAAATGTAATATATATACGATTGTTCAATTTAAAACAATGTAAAATAGATACAATTAGTATGAAACACGATTGTATATTTATATTTTACATTTATAAATATTATATTTTAAAATATTATATCAATCTACTATTTTTTCTGAATTTTCCTCCTCTTGGATGTAGCCTGTGTTTTATGATTCCATTCCTCTGTATTTGAGTTGATGATAATCTTTGTTGCATTAGGTTATAAAATCGTGAAACTTGAAATTTAGGTGATCTGGAGCCACTTTCAAGTACTCGTACTTATGTTTGTGAGCAAGCATTAAGATTTCTTAATTCTTCAAGCTTTAGAGTTGAAGTCTTTGAGAAGCCAAGATAAAGGGATTGACAGTTAAGTTAGTTAGCCAGGTGTCATTATTTGTATAGTCAGATAGTTAGCTTGAAATTGTATATAAATGGACTTTTGTACGTCAATTGTAATCAATCAGTTCTGTTAAATGAAAAGTATTCTTGATTTTCTCCTCAAAGCCTTTCTTTAGTTCTCTGTTTTCAATTCTCAGATTGAAGAATTTTACATGGTATCATCGTGAGTATTTTTTTCTGCTACTTTCTTGCTTCTATGGCAAGTCCCTCTGACGATTCTTCAGATCCAAGCTTCATTGCTTCTATCAGAAATTCTGTTTCTACGGAAAATTATGCTTCTATGGCAAATTCTGCTTCTATGGCCAATCCATCTGACGTTTCTTCAAGTCCATAGTACCTTCATCCCAGTGACAACCTTGGAGCTCTTCTTGTTTCTGAAATCTTTACTGGTGAGAATTATGTTGCTTGGAGTAGATCAATCTCCATTACTCTAACTGTAAAGAATATGATTGCCTTCATCGAAGGAAGTCTGCCTCGACCTAATCTTGATGATACTCACTTTTCAATTTCTTGGTTGCGAGCAAACAACCTTGTATTATCTTGGTTGATGAATTCCATTTCAAAAAAATTTGTGGTAGCTTTCTTTACTTCACCAATGCCTCTGACATCTGGGAAGAACTTAAAGTTTGATATCTTCGCAGTGATGGTCCTCGAGTTTTCACTTTGGAGAAATTTTTGAGTTTATTGCTTAAGGCTCCAAAACTATCACTGAGTATTTTAGTGATTTTAAAACACTTTGGGATGAGTACATTAGTTATCGTCCCCTTCCTACTTGTCATTGTGGAGTTCTAAACACTTGTACTTGTGCAATTTTAAAAAATCTTGCTGATCGCCAACAAGAAGATTATGTGATGAAGTTCTTGATTGGATTGCATGATTCTTACTCAGCTATGCGCAGTCAACTCTTGCTTCTGTCTCCGTTACCTTCAATGAGTAAAGTTTTTTCTCTACTATTACAAGAAGAAAGCTAACGTTCCTTGACTAATGCTGTTGGTTTTTCTCTTGACTCTCATGCCATGGCTGCTGCACAACCATCAAAGCAAATGTTTTCCAATGGATTCAAATTCACCAAAACAAAAGACAAATATGATGTGATTTGTTCTCATTGTGGGTATGCTGGCCATCTTGCTGATTAGTGGTTTCAGCTTATAGGCTATCCACCAGGATGGAAAGGTCCTAAAGGCAAGAGGTATCTTCCTAAACAATTTGGAGGAGGAGTTATTCCACGATTACCCAGTGCTAATAATGCTTCTTTTTTGGAGCAAAATTCAAATATCCCAAAATTGACTTTTTCTCGAGCAAATACAAAATCTGCTAACACTTGCTAATAGCCTATCCACTTCAACCATTAATTCCAATTCAGCAATCAATACTACCTCTGCCTCAGGTAACCATTTTACCTCTCTTTGTCATGATAATTCTTTAACCATCCATTCTCCTTGAATTCTTGATACTGGAGAACAGATCCTCACCTTTTCACCTCAATACATATACCTACTAAACAATCTTCAGTTTATCTACCAAATGGAAATTCTGTTCCTGTTATTTTTACTGGAACTATTAATCTTTCCTCTGATTTAGTCTTGCATAATGCCCTCTTTCAATATCAATCTTATTTCTGCTTCAAGATTGACTAAAGATAATTCCACTGATTTGTTATTTTTTCCAATCTAAATGCATTTTGCAGGATCTCAGCAAATGGAAGATGATTGGGCTTGTTGAAGTTAGATATGGTCTATACCATTTACTAAAAATTCCTGCTGATTCAAAGAATAAATTGCTTGACTCAACCATATTATCTTTTGCATCTTTGGTTCATACCTGCACCATCAATTTTGACATATGGCATCTTCGCTTGAGACAGCTTTCTCCTGCAAGATTACAACTCATTAGTACTCTAGATTCTTCTGTAAAACCAACTTACAATCGTGTATGTGAGATATGTCCTTTAGCCAAACAAAAGAAATTGGCATTTCCTGTATCACATGCTTATTCTGATAAAGCCTTCCAATTAATCCATTGTGACATTTGGGGTCCCTTTTCCATTGTTTCATATTCTGGTTACAAGTATTTCCTAACAATTGCAGATGACTTTACACGATTTACTTGGCTTTACCTTATGAAAACAAAAGAAGATACTCGGTCTCTACTCACATATTTTATTGCCTATGTTCATACTCAGTTCAATATCTCTGTTCAAACCATTAGAACAGACAATGGCCAAGAATTCAATATGCCTATTTTCTTTCAAACTCATGGCATAATTCATCAATTATCTTGTGTTGAAACTATTCAACAAAATGGAAAAGTCGAAAGAAAACATCAGCATCTATTAAATGTGGCTAGATCTCTTCTTTTTCAATCCAAATTACCTCTGACTTACTGGAGTGATAGTGTATTAACTGCTACACATATCATCAATCGTATTCCTTCATCTGTAATCAACAATCATACACCATATGATCTCCTATTTCAAAAGCCACCTGCCTACAATTACCTTAAAGTCTTTGGCTGCTTATGTTTTGCTAGTATTCTGAAAAATAATCGACGCAAATTTCAACCAAGAGCTACCAAATATCTATTCCTTGGTTATTCACCTAATATCAAGGGGTACAAAGTACTTGATCTCGTCACTCTAAAAACATTTGTATCCAAAAATGTAATTTTCCACGAGTCTATTTTTCCTTCTATTCCAAACACTAATCATACACCTTCTATTTTTCCCAACTTTCCTCAAGTGTTTGACTCCATAGTATCTGAGATAAACTCCATTCAACACCTATATCAATACCTGCTACTCCTTCCTCTCCATCAAACAATAATTTTCCAATTAATCCCAGTTCAGAACCTGCTACTTCTAATCCATCAATTACCATTTCTTCAATTGACCCCATATCAGTACCTGCTTTAGTTCCAAATACCATTTCTTCTTCTTTCTCTCCAATTAACCATGAAATTACAAATCTTAGAAGATCTGAGAGAGTCAAGCATACTCTTACATACCTGCAGGATTTTTATTGTGGAAATATGACTCAGTCATCTTCAGCAACTCATGCATCTTTCAGCTGCTGTCTTCCATCTCCTGGTAAGCCTTATTCTATCACCCCTTATCTTTCCACTTCTAAACTATCTCCTAAACATAGTGCTTTTATTTCTGCTGTTTCATCTACATTTGAACCTAAATCATTCAAATAAGCTATTTCACATCCTCAATGGCAAACTGCCATGGTAGATGAAATTAAAGCTCTTAAAATAAATAACACTTGGGAACTTGCTATTTTGCCTCCAAACAAGACTGTCATTGGATGTAAATGGGTTTATCGTGTGAAATTTAAAACTGGTGGAATTGTTGAAAGACACAAAGCTAGATTAGTAGTTAAGGGATATACTCAACAAAAAGGACAGGATTTCTTTGACACTTATTCTCCAATTGCAAAGATGACTACCGGGTGTCTTTTACTTGCTATTGCTGCAATAAAGCATTGGCATTTACATCAACTTGATGTAAATAATGCTTTTTTGCATGGATACTTGAATGAAGAGGTCTACATGCAGTTACCACTAGGATATTCTTCTCCTACTGATCCTAGAGTTTGTAAACTCAAAAAGAGCCTATATGGTTTGAAATAGGCCTCAAGACAGTGGTTTTCAAAATTGTCTCCATCCTTGCTTCAGTTTGGATTCACTCAAGCTAAGTTTGATTCATCATTGTTCATCATACAAACATTAAACAGTTTTATGGCTCTCTTGATCTATCTTGATGATGTTATCATTGCCTCTGATAATATTCATGATATAGCTACTGTAAAGAGTTTCTTGCATGATTCTGTCACAATTAAAGACTTGGGTGAACTCAAGTATTTCTTGGGTATTGAAGTTGCTCTATCAACCAAGGGTATTACTCTATGCCAACGCAAATATGCTTTGGATATTTTGCGAGATAGTGAATTTTCTAGTTGTAAACCTGTTGCATTTCCTATGGAATCCAACTTAAAGTTGAGCACAAATGATTCTTCCCCTTCTTTATCTAATCCTGCTTCATATAGGAGACTTGTTAGTCGTCTATTATACTTTACAATAACTAGACCTGATCTTGCTTATTCAGTGTAAGCATTAAGTCAGTTCATGGCTAATCCCAGTTTAATACATCTGCAAGCTATTGAAAGGGTCCTTCGATATGTCAAGGCAACACCAAACCAAGGTATTTTTATGTCTGCAACTTCACCTTTACACCTGAAAGCTTATTCAGACAATGATTGGGGAGGATGCCTTGATACCAGACAAAGTGTTACTGGTTTTACAGTGTTTATTGGAGATTCTTTTATATCCTGGAAATCGAAAAAGCAACCAACTGTTAGTCGTCCTCTACTGAATCTGAATACAGAGCTCTAGCTTCCACAACTTGTGAACTTCAATGGTTGACTTATTTACTGGCTGACTTAGACATTAATCATCCTCAAGCTGCATTGCTATACACTGATAGTAAACCAGCTTCAGACATTGCTTCAAATCCTATTCATCATGAAAGGACAAAACATATTCAATTAGACTGTCATCTTGTTCAAGAAAAAGTCCAAGAAGGCCTTATCAAAATCATTCATATCCCTTCCAAGCATCAGTTGGCAGATACACTCACTAAACCACTTGGTTCACCTTCTTTTCATCATCTTATCCGCAAGATGAGAATGATTAATATCCATTCCCCTCTTGAGGGGGGGGTGTTGGAATATACAAACTTATATAGAAGCTTTAGAGTTGAAGTCTTCGAGAAGCCAAGATAAAGGGATTGACAGTTAAGTTAGTTAGCCAGGTGTCATTATTTGTATAGTCAGATAGTTAGCTTGAAATTGTATATAAATGGACTTTTGTACGTTAATTGTAATCAATCAGTTATGTTAAATGAAAAGTATTCTTGATTTTCTCCTCAAAGCCTTTCTTTAGTTCTCTGTTTTCAATTCTCAAATTGAAGAATTTTACAAAAACTGTAGTAAATATTTAGCAACATAGAATGAGTGAAGAATGCAAGAAAATAAAATACTGGAACAACATTAGGAAATGGCCTCATACAAAAGTTTAAAATTTTCAAGAAATTTTCAATAATTTTCAATGTATTTAACCTCCCCATACAAAGGTTTTGAAGGAAATTTTTCTTGCATTTTCTTTCTTTCACATTCAGTTTCAAGAGTGGAATTATGTAATAAATTATCATTTATTTTCATCAGAAATATCTCAATAAAACACATACCAAACTGCTACCAAAAACCCAAACCATTACAAACTGGAAAAGTTTTCAAGACGACCGTTTATATGTTTAGAACTAATGAGCATATCAAGATCTCCCGGGGTTACTATGATTGTCCTTGTTTCGAAAGGTCATATGCCTATCAATTGAAGACTTTCTAAGACCATACTTGCATTAATTTTTTTTTTTAAAAAGAATAAATAAATCACACTGCATTGGAGCTAATTCAGAAAGATACCAATGCATTTGCAGGAAAACAAAAATATCATTCTAGGAAATAATAAATCACTAATCACTACAGAATCTGAAACCAAAATTTTCAGATGAGGCCATGACACCTCCACAACTGAAACAAAGTTTAATACAGAAATATACAGTGACTTGGCGTCGTGGTCGAAGTGGCATTGATTTGAGAGAGAGCGAGAGGAGAAGAAAGTGAAACAAAGAAATGTACCTTTCCAAAATATATATGATTGAAATAGCGAAAGAAAGAGAACTGCTTCGTATTTGCTACTTTGGTTGCCTTTTCAGTTTATTTTTTTATAATGGTTGCCTCTTCAGTAAAGGTTTAATTTTTATAACGGTTGCCTCTTCCCTTAATGTTTCATGGTGCTCACTTGGTGCAACTCTCTCTTTGTACCTTTCAATTGTAACTCGCCTTTTACCCAATAACCATTGCAAGTGGAAGGCTCTGTTTTTTACCCACAGAAACAAAGGATTTTCTAAATTGGAGCCCAACAATGCCACTGACCCTCCACTCCAAGAAACCTTTCTTAATCAGTTTTGACCTAAAAGTCTCACTGCTTTCCTACACATTAAAATAAAAACATGCACATTAATCTGAGAGCTAGAAACATTGAGAGGATTAAGATATGCACATTAAAATAAAAATATGCCCTTATCGAAAAAATGATTACAGAAACAGCTTGACATGGCATAACAAGTTTTTAACCTTTTTAATGTTGGTTTTACTATTATATTTCCATGCTTTGGATTATTTTTCTTCCAATCTTGATGATGTTACTGGATATCAATCGGTACTTAATTCAGAACTTGATTCCAGCTCAACAGATTGACAGAAAACTGTCGCGGAGAGTTTTTAGTTTTTACCCTTATGCCTGAAAACAGGGGCCCCCATGGAATCCCATGCTGCCATGATGCTGACTCCTTTTGCCTTCTCTAATATGTTCGTCTTATAAGAAAAAAAAATTACATGCGCGTTTATGGAATATGAATAATAATAAGAAGAAGAATGTTCGGAACACACTTTGTAATATGTTTGTCTGTGTGTTTCTAAGACATTATGTTTGTTTATATTAAGGATAAATATTAGAACACCTCTCTCTTCCTTGAAAAGTATATAGCTCAAGTTGGTGTGGTTGTTGAAGGAGAGCAGAGAGCTCTGACTCTGGTCGGGGTAGCGTCGAAGTTTTGTAAGCAAAGGCTATCTTTCGGCTTTTGGGCTTCGTTTAACAGTTACTGAAGTGGTAGCGTGTAAATTTAACACCGACTAATGCTGTATGAATGCAAAGTCAGGAAGTAAAAATTTAGCTTTTATATAATTAAATAAATGAATTATTACAAAAAGAAAATATTATATATAATTGTGAAATGTGCAAACGTTTTATAATCGTTTTTAAAAAAAATAAGGTCTATTATTAAAAATTTTAAATTTTTTTTATATAAGTCTCGTATTTATTCATTTTTTAAAAAAAAATTGCATGATATTTACTGTACAATTATAAATATTATTTCTCTTAAAAAATAATTACAAATAAGAGCTGTTGCTAAAAGAGCAAGGTCCTATATCCAAAGCGGGCATAATACAGAGGGTGTCCCATCAAAATTTCCAAATCTGAACAACTTATTTGGATCATACATTAAAACTTGTATTTGAGTTTAAGATATATCTTTAAAATGTCCACCTTAGCATGTAAAACCTGTCCATGTAAATTTTGTGTACGTAGCAGCACTATTAAAAAAAATTATTGACCATTTTAAAATAGAGTAGTACTACATTTACTTCTAATTTTATTTACAATCTTACGTACAACATTTATTTTATCATTTCTTTTTAAATTTTAAATTTTATAATTTTCAAATTATCAATAACTGGGATATAGAGAATTAGATTTTTTTTTTTTTTTTTTTACATTTTTCTTAAGAAAGTTAGCATTTCTCTTAAAATAAAATGGATTAGCATAGGGGTGTAACCTGTTTGGTTCGGTCTGATTTTAGACGAAATTTAAGATTGAATCGATATGTATCGGTTTTGCATTTTTCAAAATTGGGGTGATACCTGCCTCTTGGGCAGGGCCACGCCAAGCTCAGTTTTCTGGACCCCAAATGGCTTAGAATTGGTTTTTGGGCTACTTTGGACCCATAATTCGTTTTTGGGCCACTTTGAACCCAGAATTTAACTTAAAAAATATATATATTTAAAGATTGAAAATGTATATATAGATTGAACTATTAACTAGATACTAAGTTTCAACTATTAACTAATTAAGTAATAATCATCATCAAGGTACTAAGTTAAAATAAGTAGTTTACAATTATACAAATTAAGATAACTAATAAACTATTACAATATCACAAACTCATTTTAAAAAATTAAATATTACAAATTGTACTATTAACTATTGTAGCAACATTACAATTAATTGTAAATTAACAAAATCATAACTTTTCAATTTGATCAATTTGATTTTGGGGTGGAGTCGTAGCGGTGAGTTCACTGAGTGGTGAGTTGTGTTAACTACTGTGAGACTGAAAATCAAGATCATAAAAGTTAATAAGTTATAAAACCTAAAATATTAATAAGTTAAAAATAAAAGAAATTAGAATTATAAAGTTATAAAGATGAAACAAAATTTTAAATGCGAAAATCAATTAAGGGAGAAATTGTGCAAACCATGGCAATGGTGGGTCCAATACAAAGTCATACTAGATCAGAGGTAGCCATAGACGACATCTCACATATCACTATAACAATTCAATTTGAAATCAAATTAATGAATACCAATTAAATGAAAATAAATAAATTAAAATAAGAAATTAGAAAATGAAATTAAAATAAATACTAGATTCAGGCTGATCATCACCCTTATCCTCGACGTCGGCCTCCTCATACTCAAGAACATCCGGAACATGAATTGGAGTTCCCTTGATCCAATTCTGCGTGCAAATCAAAGCCTCTACAGTGGTAGGAGCTAATAAATTCTAAAATAAATCTAATACACGCCCTCCAGTGCTAAAGGTTGACTTTGAGGCTAGGTGTTAACAGGGATGGCCAAAAGTGTGAGGGCTATCTCTCCAAGGATGGGATACTTCACGGCATTCACCTTCTACCAACTTAATATATCGAAGTCTCATGAAAATGGTAGAATCTCTGCTGTTAAGTATCTGTCTATCTCTTACTGAGCCTCTACAGACCTCCGAAGGAAGGGGGTTTGCTCATACCTCTCATCCCACTCCAATCTACTTCTTTTCCCAACCTTGACTTCTGAAACCTGTGAGCTTGAGGGGGTAGGTGTAGGTGCCACAATATTACCACCCCGCAAGGTGCTAAATTCATCAAATAATCTACCAAGAGTTTCGCGAACCCTTACTACAATAAGTTTTGCCCATACTTGCCTGTACATAAGGCCCAATCCAAATATCATGCCATCTACCTTATACCTCGGGGTCAAAGACGACATCTGCATATAACAAAATATTAGCCCTAGTTAAATCTTCCCAATACTTGTCGTACTTTATTCTCATAAGCAATGCCATCTCCCGCAGCCTAATGTGACCCCCCGCGACCATGTCATCTAATTCTTCTTTTATCTTACATATTTGCTGACAGAATTGATAGCATGTAGAGTACAAAGTTCCAGATAACGTGGTGGTGACATCGTAAAAAGTCTCAAAAATCTACAAAAATAGATACAATTTCTAAATCATCATTTACGTGTTTTCCCAATCCCCCGTGATCATCAAATATTTAACATATTGGATGTCTTCGTCACCCAATAATGCAATGCCAGCTTATATTTTTGGGCTGCCTCCAACATAAAAAATATTGAGTTCCATGGTGTAGGCATATCGATACAAAGGCCCTTATTGGATGTTAGGCCTGCAGACCTCGCAACAACCTTGAATTTCTCCAACCTCGAAGGAGAAGATCTCACCCATCTCACAGCAGTCCTGACCCGAGCAATCACGTCATGAAGATCCCTCAAACTATCAGTGACAACAAGATTCAGAATATGTGCCGCACATCTCACATGCAAACACTCACCACCCATGATTATCTTATTTGTCTATCTAAGATAGGTCTTCAGATGTCCCAATGTGACACTGTTAGACGAGGTATTATCAACTGTGACTGTAACAACTCGGGTCAACCCCCACTCTTTTATTGCGGCCTCCAAGGTCTTTCCAATTGTCCCACCTTTGTGATCAGTGATTTTATAAAATTTTATAATCTTCTTATGTAATGTCCAATGATAATTAACAAAATGTACTGTCAAAGACATATAATTAAAATTTTAGACTAATGTCCAAATATCAGTAGTGAGACAAATAAATTGACCCGCCAATTGACCCATCAACTTATATTTTTCAACTTAAAAACGTTTTTTTAACATTCTTTGCCACTGTGTGGCGAGAATGAATATTAAACATTGGTTCCAAGTAGCGAGAATACGCTTGGAACCATTTCCCATTAACGAGTTGAAAATGTAGCTCATCCATGATGACCATATGAGCTTGGTGTATTCTATACTCATCGGGATCATACTTAGCATATCCCCTCAAAGTTGCACCCACTAGTCCCATCCGCCATTTTTTTAAGTCAAATTTCTAGCCTAGATTGGCTTTTCTTCTGTAATGATCTTAATATTGGACTTTTTTTGCATTGCTCTTCTAAGTGCATATTTAATTGTAAGGTACCATATTTCTTATAGTGAATCCATAAATTTTTTCACAATGATTACATTTGGCTTGGGGGTTATTGGAGTCACCACTTTCTAGTTTGGTGAAATGAGCCCCAACTATTGAAGCAGATTTCTTACTGGGCTTGGGGGCGGGGCAAGGTGCCGTAGGGGTAGGGGTAAAAGTATAAGTAGGAGGGGTAAGTTTAGGTATAGGGGTAGGGGTAGGGGTACCCTCGGCCTGGAAAGGAGAGCTCGCACTAGAATCTGATGGCATATCCATGAACTCAAGCAAACAAGAAATCTGAAATTATAGTAAACATAGCAACATGCCAAACAATTAACATCCTAATGATCTTTAATTTCGGACACGATAAAAAAATATCATGATTGAATGGATCAAAACTACTACGAAAACACGATAAAAAAATACAAAATATTGAGTACTCTGGTTATTTTTATTTTTCCTTCATGGATATTATATATATCTATATTTTTAATTCTTTTTCTTTTTTTTTTAAAAAAATGGATTTTATGCACGATTTCTAGCTGCTCATCGATTACAGTACTTCAGGTGTGTATATATATATATGTATATGTTGGTGGTAGTGTCTAAATATTTGTTATATATGTAGTAAAGTATATTAACAATATAGTTTCTTAGACTTGAAAGAATATAAGCATAGCAACTATATAATGAACATAAAAAAAAGTATCACTTGACATTCATATATATATATTTCATCTTAATTAATTATAACTTAATCTTTTGTAAAGATTAATTAATGGATGATGATTTCGTTACAATGTTTATAACTAATAAGTTGGACTTTCATTAATTTATGTTTATTGGCTTTTGTTCATGCATTACCTTAATTAATTTAGGGTTTTGGATTGGAGCCCTAAGTTAATTTTCATTAGATTCACGGGCTACGGTGACGATGACGGCGATGACAACAGAGATGCATAGAGAGGGATCGGGTGTGATGATGAACTCAGAGAGAGAGAGAAATTGAGAGGGAGATATTCGGGAAGAACGAAGAAG